>VWZN01006847.1:1675198-1702053 GCA_013396955.1 Regulus satrapa
AAAAAAAGAAGAAGAAGAAGAAAAAAAAAGACCCTGCCAGCATTAAATAACAGACCTGCCACAATGCAACCTGTTGTTACTCCTTGGAGTGATTAAAATACGGCTTCACCATGCTGAAGTGTCTCTCCTCCCCCTCATACCAGCAAACCCTTTATTCTTCTGCATTTGTTATACATTCTCATTTATATTATCTGTCTGGCTGTCCATCCTTAGATTGGAATCTGCTTAGAACAGGCACTTTTCCTTCTTGACCATTCAATGAGCACTGCAGTTGGTGATACCATGGACAAATATTAAATGAACCACTCTGAAAAGAGACAACTGTAAGAGGGAGTTCTATTGTGTAAAACAACCATTCCCACAGAAGAGCACTAAGGTACTTAACTGAACTAGTTTTTACTCAAAAGACTATTCAAAATGTTGAAACACTCCTTGTGCATACACTTGCTTGTATGGAAATATATAGAGGGCAATTTTAGGGGCCTCATTGTGACCAACTTTTGGAAGCACAAACTTTTGTTGATATTTTAAGAGGAATTGTGACTGTTTTGGGAAGTTTAACCAGTGCCTTTAAAAATAAGTGAACATCAGAAATTGTAGTTGGGTTGGCTTAGAAAAGCTCATTATGGAGTAAGGGAAAGATCTGTAAGCAAAACCACAATTCATCTTTCAAAGGGAGAAATGCATGAATGAAAAACTGGGGCTACAGGCTGACAGTATCTCTAGAGCACCTGCATTCTGCCTTGTTGGAAATTTGAGTAACCTTGTAGCATGAAGTAACTCTGAAATTAGAAGCTGTTAGAAAATACTGTCTATATTATTTGTGTTAGTGTTTGCAAGTTCGTCTTTTCTGAGGGAGGATTCCACCTAGTTTCATAAAATCCGTCAGAAAAATTATTTTTGTAAAGCTTGATTTAAGTGGAAAAACAATTCCACAATGAAAAATCTAATGAAATAATTAAAAAAAAAAAAACATGCACGAGTTGTATTCAGGTACAGTATTGAAAAGGGTATGCACAATTTGCTGCGAAGATCCACTCAAACCCCCTCCAATCCTGTACCCTTTTGCCCTCAGCATCCACCTTCTCCCCTGTTGAAATCAAGAATGCAGAGTGGATATTGAAATTAACTAGTACAGTAAGTGAACTGCAGAATTAGTACCAGTCTAGCAAATTAAACAAGGGAATAACCTAAATTTTTTTCCATTTTCCTTTTTTTTATTTCCAACAAATTAGAGGGCTCCAGTAGATTTTATCAAATACTGAGCTCCCCACTCTCTTTCTCAAACTGTATAAATGCCTTGAACTCCCAAAAGAACATCACCATTCCTTAGCCCCATGTAGTTCTCTTTCATTTACCCACTTCCACAGCACCATTTTCAAAGACTTATTTTAGCCAAAGGGAACAAAAGTGGATATCCTGAAAGGAGATCTGCAGATTTTTCCAGAATTTTTACTCTGCCCCCTCCACCAACTGTCCACAAGACCTCAACTCTCCCACTGGGATATCCTTTATGGATGACTCCTGAGGCACTTAAAGATTAAAACAAAGGATGAGCCTCACAAGTCTTACACTGCAATGCTGGCCACAATAGTTTAGTCACCTCTCTGAACACAATAAAGGAGCACAGCCTCACCTTTGAAGTTGTAAGCTTTAGTCAAATTCCAGAAAACAACAGCCAGACATGACTATATATTGTATAATTTATTTTCTGAACTACACAGAGCCACACACACACTTCACGATCTGATCGGACACCAGTGCTCAACATAGGCATCACCTACCAGGTTGAAAGTGTTTTCTTTAAAATGTAGTGCTAAACCAAACAAAATTTACAAATTTCCTCATGGAACAATACTAAACATTTAGAAAAATAAGGAAAATGTCTCTTTAATGCATAAGCCATTGAAAATTGGGCCCCAAGTGTTGTGCGAGGCGAACTACAATAGAGCGCCTGCAGGCTGCTTCAGAACTGCACAGGCACTGAATGCAAAAAAGAACCACAGTGCTTCCACGGTGGCATCAGTTCCAATTTAAGCACAATAATAGGGCAGAGCACAGTATTCTGCACTTGCATCACAAAAGGAAAAGACCAGCAATCTCAAATTTTGTGTACAATCCCTAAAACTGATGCTAAAAATCCACAGTAAAGTCCCACAATCTTATTTTACACTAAGTTCCCTTCACACCAATTACAAACACCTGCTTTACATATGCAACTGATTAATTCATTGCAAATCTTGCTTCTCTACAGTATAAATTTTCTTTTGTTTCAAATAATTCATAATTTCCAACCACTCCAATAAAAATTCCTTCAGGTCTGCTCCTCCCATCAGTTATTTTGCAGAGTAGAAAATCCTAACTATGGGTTACGGGGTGAGTTTTGTACACAGATTGGGCATTAGTGACACAGATGGGCCAGTTTTGGTGATGAATTTTTTTCTAGTGTGCTGACAGCTTTACCTACAGCCTCCTTCTCCAGAAAGGAGCCCATAGCTCTGGCACCACCTGAGCCCAACCTGGTACCTTTAGAAGAGGCCATCACTGGTACCTGCTCTGTTTCAGTGATGCAGACACACAGAGTATGGCACCCCAGAGTACTCTGCTCATGTAAAAAGAGATTTAGAAACATGACAAATCCAACCATGTATCAGGCTGACCCTAAAATAGCTTGCTAAGTCATAAAAATGCAAATCCTGCCAAGCTGGCGAGACTAATAAATAATAGAACATCTTTTATCAAGTCTAAGCTGTGCTAGACAGAAGCAAGTAAGGTTTGTTTTGTTGGGGTTTTGGGTTTTTTATCTGCAGAAAAGGTCATCTTCGTGACAGAAGAGGCAGAGATGATTTTAAAGAAAGAAGCAAGGAGACCACTGGAAACAGAAGTCCAAGAAGATAACTGATGAGATAAAGCCTGATGAAAGTCTCTGATCATTAATCAGCAAAGCAACCAGTACCTTGTTTTGCAACACCTGCTAAGAAAAAAAAAAACCCCAAAACATTTCAGTGACATGCTATCTGAGTGAAACAGATTGGCCCGTGGGATGTTATCTTGATATAGCCATAAATGTGTTCATATGGTTTCTAAAGCTCTAAGAAAAGGTACCTGGACTATTTAGTCTGAGGTCTCAGGATAAATAGGATGTAGACTTCCACTCAGTAGCACCTCTTCCGAGCTCTAACACATCTTAGATGCATTAGAACATGTCTCTCAAGAAAATCAGAGTGTTTAAATCAAGACTTCAAGTGACAGAGAACCTACAGGGGCAAGATGTTCCAATGGTTAATTACACCACGTTCGTTATGGCACATAGGGCAAAACTACTCTGCTCAGGAGACATATCAAAGTCACCAGAGGACAGCAACCTCATCTGCTAGCTCCAATTTACTTTATGAGAGAAATTCAGGCTAAAAAGACAAGGCATACTCACCCTTTCTTAAAGCAGGGCTACATTACACAAACGGGCATAACGCTCTCTTATCTCCTTAATTATGGCAAACATGTCCATCTCTGTCTAAAATACATACCCATTCCTGTGTAACCCAGTGTGAAGTCTCAAGTTTGAAAGCAGTCTGAAATTTTAATTTCTGACTGATTGAGGCAAGGAAGGAGACACAAGTAAATGCTTTTCATTCAAAAATATTGAATAGCACACAAAACAATAATCAAATAACTTATTGCAATGCAAGACTTTTGGAGCTGAAACACAGAAGCTTTATAGTAACGTGAGCTGTTTAGGACAAGAAGAGATTAATATTTAATCCCAACTGAATTTCATGTGTAATTTTGATAAGAATGTAATTTCCCAAGCTGACTAACAAGCCAGGCCTGTGAGGAGGTGGCACAACCCTTCTGTACATGAAGCAGCCTCAAATCTACAGTTATCACACATGTTAAAGAGTTTGCTTTCATTTATTACCCCAAGTCAGCACTCCAGCTACCCACTGACTCCTAACACTGTTCTTAGCACTGTTTATAAGCAGAACACTCTTCCATTTTGTCTTGAGCATCATCTAAATTCTTTGCACAGGACAGCTTGCCTGAGGGACATCCCAGACAACTGCTCATCTTCTAAAATCTGGCAAGATTATAGGAGAACAACATGTAGGATATACTACAGAAAAAAACCTTCAACTGACTGGGTAAATAAAAACCCAAAAAACAACATACTGTGTATGTATTAACTGAAATATTTATCAAGTCAGTTGCTTTGTGTTTATAATATAAGTGGGCCTGTACTGAAAACTTGAGACAAAAAGATATTTTACAGAAGACATTTCAATCAGAAAAAAAAATGCTCTTCAAACAAAAATGAGTATTTATGCAGAACATATTAAGTGATATGCTCACATCAATAACATCCAGGTAACATATTTACTTCTGAAGCTTATTTTTAATGGAAATCCAATGTTCTGTCGCATACAAATGGCTTATGTAGAAACACCTATGAAAAATAATTTTATATTTCTCTGTAATCATTACCTGTGTGCTCTTTGACTGGAGAACCAAAAACTTTTAATATTATGATTTCAAATGAATACTTAACCTAATAGAATATTGCAATTTCTGAATTCTGAAGCTTTTTTCCTTGAAGGCAAGGCCAACAGAGACATTATGTGGTGGTTTTGAAAAGCATGTTCTGTTGACCTGCTCAGTTTTGCACAAAGGTCTAAACAACAGGCTGATTTCCTGGCTGGGCAAATACATTGCCAGAATTCTGACCTCATAAACACATCTTCCTGTATCTGGGATTCTCATGTACGTGTATTTTCACAGGAAAAAGCAAAGGCAACTTGCATTCTAAATTCAGCCTAGATTTCCAGTACCCAGATAATACATCTCAGGAAATGCCAGATGCACTCAGTTACATTTTCATCCTGGTGGTCCCAGCACATGCAACAAATCCAGCATAGCTGCAGCATACAACATTTCTGCACACAGTCAGCCCATCAGTGGTGCTTCCTGCTCCAAGTCCTAACCCACAACAAAGTTCTATCCTAACTTGAGGCAACCAGCCCATCAGACTGAGAGTCTCAGTCAGAAATATGGATGGTAAAGCCAGAATTCAGCCTCAGAGTGGGTCTCAAGTTAATGTGAAAATACCTTTGTGTCAGACACATGAAAGCTGAACAGAAACTTGCCTGCTGCACTGGAGATACTTAACACAAATAAAATCATGCCATCTGAAAATGACACAAACCTGCAACACTTCACATCAATCCTAAACAAATACATTCCTGAATAAATCCTAAACCATAGTAAACACCATGGCAATAGGCAATTTTGAAAGTTGCTGAACTTTTGCAGAGCACAAAATATCTGTACGAAATAAGAGCTACACATTAAAGTCTATTTTTAAAGCATTTTCCATTCTCTTTGGCACATTCTCTTTTTCACCAGACAGTAAATATCCACTCTCCTTCTCCCCGCTATAGCCAAAAACATAATGAAACAGAAGCTATAGTGCTAATTGCTAAGTTATAAATTCTGCATGAAATACAATTTAAAATCAAACATATTTCATTCTATCTAATTAAGAAATTTTTATATAATTCTTTAACCTGTATAAGTTCATAAATCATCTTCCATATAATACACTGCATTTACCAGTCTAATGAACTGAAATAAATGCTCAAAAAATCCCAAACCAAAGATTTGGGCAGATAACAGAATTTAATAATTCAGAATGTAAAATATTATAATTATTAGGATTACTACCCTCTTAGCAAAATAGAGGTGTCACAATAATTTTGAATTATATGGCTGTATTCAACAAGAAGGCAAAGTAAATAGCGTTTTTAATTTTAATATGCTTACTTACACCTGCATAATTTTCAAACTTCAAAAATCCACAAAATAGACATATCTACAGGAAAAAAATAAAAACAAAATAAAAAAATCTCCATGGCTCAAACCCAGCCATCAGACAAATTCAAAGAATCAAAAAAAACATGCATTTGAATTGCTCCTTTACAAGTGGCCAGTAAGGCACTTTGTGAAAATTACTGGTTTTCAAATGATATTTAAGTCTCACTTAGAGAGGAAAAACTCTTTCAAAGAATAATAGATTTTTTTTTTATTCTATCTTCAATGGTCAGATTTCCATAATATGAACTGCTTGATAGTCACTTTCCCTTTAAATTATTTTTTAACCATACAGGCAGTCACATCTGATTTCTGATTCTCCTTACCTTACTTTTCCTTTCAATTACTTCAGTTCTTAATACGAACAATAAGAGTGCTCATTGCATGTCCTCTGTGGGACTCCTGGAACTTAGATACTCAATAGACAGGTGCATAGATAAGGATTCAAAGTCTTTGTTCCACTGTCCAGACAGAATATGTTTAATCTTTTTTCTACCTTTTCTATGCCATTTAAACTTTAACCTAGTAGTAACTTTTACTGCCTTGATTCACAATTCAAAGGTATAAAGATGAAAAGTCCTTGCCTTGGAACGTAGCTTGAAAACTTCATTCTTAGTCTGTATTTCTTTTGAACTTCTTCTTGTGGTTTTTGTCTTTATTTTTCCAGGGTGCCAACTTTACAGTATAGGACTTTCCAAACCTAACAGCAGGGCTACTTGGAAGGAAGAAAAGTAGAGCAAATTTGCCCAGAATCAGCTCACCTTAATGGAAAATATTTAAATTACTGACCAGGGTTGATTAGAGGACAGCCAGTTGATTTTCTCCCCCATCTTCTGAAATATGCTACTAGTGACAGACTGCTGTACATAATTGTAAACATACACATCAGCCCAGCAAGCGTGTGACAAAGAGCCAGTATAAAATAAAGGAAGAACCACACTCTGTAAAGCACAAAACAAATCCCATTTAATTGTACAGAGATAACAATTTACGGTCACAATCACGGTATATAAGCAATGTATCTGTGTACTCAAAAGAAGAAACCTTTTGCAATAGCTGAGATAGATGCTAAAAGCACAGGTCTCTGAGAACAGACAAATACCCCCATTTGTGGATGACTCAGGTCTCTTCCAGCAGCGTGGAAAGGGGTGCTGCCGTATGTCACGCTGGCTCAGTCACGACTTGGTGCTGATCCAGCCAAGCACCGAGCTGCGAGCGAGGGCCAGAGGCACGGGCACACCTGCTGGCCTGGCACCCTGCTCCAGAGGGACAAGACACCAAACAGCTCCGCTTGCCAGAGGTCACCTGTGGGAGCCCATCTCCCTACTTCAAACTTCACGTGGGAGCTATCCTAACAAATAAAAGGTTTCTCTGATTCTTAAAATGTGCTGCCTTTCACTTGGATTAGGGAGGGGAAAAAAAGCAAAGCTGGAAATGGTGTATAATGCCCATTATCTGAACTGCTTTTCAGAGTTAATAGCTGGAAGAGCTTTTGTAGCTCCTTTAGACCTTCCAACAGGACTGTCACTCAGCTATGAAAAGCAGCCCAGCCTGCCCACTGCTCAGGGAAAAACACAGCAAGGCCGGGAGGATGCTCTGTGTCTCCCCAGCACAGCTCCCTGGAGCCCAATTACCATATCCTCAGCCAGGAGAGGGGAAGAGCAAGCTGTGTGTCTGGGCATGGGGCTTGCTCAGTGACCACAGGAAAACAAAAACAGCTTTACAGAGCTGAAGCCAAGGGGTCTAGGGTTCTTTGGAATAAGGCAGTCTGCAGAAATTGTGATCCAGGTTAGCTGTAGAATTTTCCAAGGCCCTAAACCATTTTCAAATAATGAACTGGATTTTCATCCATATGACACAAACAGCATTCATATATTTACTTACTGCATAAGGATTTTAATGAGTACAAGAGAAAAATATAGTTATGCCCATCTAGGATAGTTTAATTAATTACTGTATTTTCATTTCAGGAAATTACATTCTATTCCCCTTCCTTAATGAACTATCATTGAGCCTAAAAATTATACATTGTGAAAACTAGCCCAATTACTGCTTAGTATTTTATTAAAACTCCTACTTTGCAAAAACCCCTGAAAATCAATAAGTTGTTTTAAGAAAATATCCATTGCTTATAGAATGCTAGCACTTCATTCAAACTACTTCAGAATTACTAGAGCACTTTTCTTTACTGAAGTTATCTTTGCCAATTAAAGAGAGATCAAATGAATGCCCCCTTCAACAAGGTGAAAGCCATCAAAGAGGCAGGATTACAGCATACAGACTGTCAGGTACCAATGTGATTACCAACATAAAACCTGAAGCTATAAAAAAGCATTTAAAGTAATTATGTAAAGGATATGCCCTCACACTCTATCATTTAAAAACCATTTAACTCATTATTTAAATTTACTAACAGATGTAAACTCTTTTCAAACACAAAACTGATGTCCATCACTGCATTCTCCATGCCTTGGAAGAAATTCTGATTTTAATTTATTGAGCCATACAAACTTCTGAAGTACTTCATTCACCATTCAGTCTAGATTTATAACCAGGTAATAAAATTTTAAGGGCATACATATACTGTACTTACCAACTTCTTTCATTTAAAAAGCCATTGATGAAGAGCTTCCTTTGCTGTAGCATGAGGTACTTCAGGAAGCACCACAGATCTAACAGCATCTCCAGAGAAGTCAGAGGAGATAGTCTCACTACCTCAAAAATCCTAAAGTCTTCAAAAATCCATTTAGAACATTTCAGAGTATGAGTTAAGTCTGCCTACAGCAAGAAGAGCTGAGTCAAAAGTTATAAACAAAAGGCATGAAAGATCTAGGACAATAACAGACAATTGAGGAATTGCCAAAAACATGAGAGAGAAGGGAAAAAAAAAAAGAAGGGATAAAGTCTTGACTGTGACCTATAAATTAAACTGCCATGGATTATACAAAAACTTGTCAACCAGTTTTATATCACTTTCTTTCCATTTGTAACTTTAACTTTGAGTTCTTCACAATTCAAACTAATATACGGTCCATACAGTCTGTACAAAAATGAGGCCTGAATTTTTCTCATTTAGAGTTAGTTATAAGATTACCTGAGAAACAGGGAAATTTATACAAGATTATTGAATGAATTCTGGAAAATGTCCACAGAGACATTTTCAATGCTCTAGGATGTCTGTAAAGAAGGTCTGACAGGTTTTAAGTTCTTATTTGATTCAGAACTGAAAACTTATAAAATATGTTAAGGCTATTCTTCCCTGATTTTCCTGCCTGATTTACTGGGTGATAAACTTTCAAATTTAAGACTAACAAATACCTCTGCCTCAAATATTACCCAAAGATATGCTTAGATATTTTATGCACAGATACAAGTCAAAGAAATCCACAAAATTCAGATTTTTGAATCTCTTATTCCCTTTGGTATATTCAGTATTCGTTTTTGTTATGCTCATGCTGGCACCAATTCTTTAATTTTCCAGCTTTCACACTCTGCCCCAGACCCCCTCAAATTCTAATAAAAAAGCCAAAAGGATCATCTGTGACACGTCTTACAGGAATTCATTACTTCATAAAGAAATCATGAAAGAAATAAACCTATTTTAAACCTCATTGGATTTTTTAAAACTTGGGTACAGGGGATAAAGAAGAAAAAAAAAAAAATAAAAAAAATCCATTAAGTCAGTTTCCATGCCATTTTTGATTCCCTTTCCCCATTCTCTTGGCAGCAGAGGAAATCTGCATGTTTTCTCCATGTTATGAGTCACTCAAGTAACACAGTCTCATCTAAGGAAATTCTGAACAGTGTAGAAATTTTAAAGTGTAGGCATCTAGTAGTAAACTGAAAGAAGGCAATCCTAAAATAAAAATAATAATTTGTATTTAGAGCTGGACTTGTTTTTGTATCTTTTTTTAAAAAATAAATGTGCTTTTATTTGGTAGTCTTGAGACAATCAGGAATCATTGCATTACAATCAAAAAGTACATATTTTATCTAAGAAGAAGTTAAAGATATTTCAATACAAGTGTTCAACACTTTGAAAAAATGCTACCTTCACTCTCCTCATGAAAGGAAGGGAAAATCCTAATCAATAGATTTCCCCCCATATTCATCAAATCCCGGACACTAATTATATCTCAGGCACAAGCACGGTGCCTTGAATACAGAGCGAGACTAAAGGCAGTCAATAGATTGATTATCCAGTAAAGCAGGATACAGATATAGGCACCCTACAGTTGACAAAACTGTCACCAATGACACTGATTCTCTAGATTGCTTCCAACACGTTCCTGGTCATTCTGGCTTCGCCTATGACTTTCCATGGTTTTTGTTGCTACAGACAATAAACTCACAAAACATCCCAGTTGGATTGAGGAAAACAGTCCATGTCCTTCCTGTACTCTTGATTCACAGGCAGATATTCAGCCCTTGAAAACCTATCCTCAGAGGTAGAGCACAATCACAGCTGCCCCGTACACTTATAACTGTCCTTTCTTTGCCTCATGTCAGCACACAGGGCAAAAGTGTTGCTCAGGGCTCAAGGTGTTGAATAACAATCCATAAACAAACAAACAAACAAAAAAACCACACCTGGCTTCCTGCTTAAAGTAACATTACGACAGCCAGTGACCAGCTTAGTTTCTAAATCACTTTCTCCAAAAACACCTTCACTAAACCTAGAGGATATATAAGAAATGAAAACCATCTCAACCTCCAGCTGATTTGCAATCCCTATGCATGCAGCAAAATGTTGTAGGCAGTTACAACAGCTCTTCAAGGACGATCATCAACATTTACCAGTGTGCTGGAATAAGTTAAAAATAAGGAGGTGCCATTACAGAGGATCGTGAAGTCATCTAAAGTAGACTGCAAATATAGTACTGTTAACCTGGTTAAATTGAGCAAGAATTGTACATCGAGGCGTTTCGATCTGTTCAGAAGAAATCACTGACCTGTAAAACCGCAGCACTGGAAATGGTACCTTCTGGTGTCCTCTTTTCTTTGGTGATGTATGCAACAAAACCAATTGAAATTCAGTAGGCTTTAAAATATTAGCTTGGCATAATATACCAAAATCTGTGAAATGCAGACTTTGGGAAGGCAAAAAAGGGACACAATACCACCTGTAGGTCTCCCCCAAGCATCTACCGCTGTGCACCAACTCCTGGAGCAGGCAGGACCTGAATTTGTAACAATTTATACATTTGTACCTTTAGCTGAAGTTGTATATGTATGTTGCTGTGTCCTTAATGACAGGTGAAACCAGGTGAAAGTGTTGCTGCCATTAGCCGTGGCCACTCCTCCTTATCCCACCCGGATGTAACAACACCAGAGGAACCAAGACTCGGGTCCTGCTCCCTGTGCGGGAGCGATGCGAGCTTGCAATCCCAACCACGCATCCTCACACCTGACAGCGAGGCAGAATTTCCCTCCACAAAAACACAGCACTGATCAGTAGTCACGTACTTTCAGCTGTGTTCTCCTGACCCACGGAGGCTGAAGCTGTGGGAGGAACTCTGCTCCATGCTATGGCTGGGTGTACCCCGAGTAACAGCTACTGCAAATGTGCTGAGCAGAGGAAGGAAAGGAAAAAGTCAAAGGCAAAGGACAGACATCGCTGCCTTGGGCAGCTTCTAATGGGTGGCATTCAAATAAGGCATATGGAAAATTGTAGAACAGTTGTGCAGAGGTTATAAAATTATGTCTGAAATTAAATTTCTCTACTACTACAAAATGATAGTCCCAAAGAACCCTATTGATTGCTGCTTCTGAACCTAATGGTAGAAGGCAGCAACTTTTATTCTCTTGGTTAACGTGATCAATGTGTTTAATGCTTCTTAAAGTTTATGAATTGTAGCTGCTCTTGGAGCAATGCCAGACTGGTCAGTGTGGGTGAGCAGGAAGGGCTGGAGAGAGTTTGCTAAGATTTTCACTTGTGTTTCACAGACTAGTTAAAATAATTCTATAACTCAGCAAGGTTTTTGGATTAAATATTTGATACATCTGAAACAAGAGAAAAAAAACCAGAACTTTTGCACCTAATTCTGGACAGCTCCCAAAAGGCTTCAAAGTGGCATTCAGATAGAGTTGTACTATATCTACTTCTAATTTATTTTTGCAGGAAGTACCACTGAGCACCCATTTTCAGGATTTAGATGTCCTGTTAAGCTAACTGCCCTGTGCCAGTGTCTTCTGAATCCCTTGAATGACTTTGTAGGTTCAGAAAGAATGTAATGGCCAATCCTCTATAACACTATAGAATCTGTGAGGAGACAAAATTTCTCTTTGTACATAGAGTAATTTTGGTTTGCCTCAATGTCCTCTTCTATGGTTGAAGCTGACTGAAGCTCAGTGCCACCTAGACCCAAGTAGACACAACTGCCTGTTGGAAGAGGTTAATTTTATGAAAAACTAAGTAAATAAAAGCAAACCAAAAAGTCTTCTTCAAGCACTGTGTTTTCCCTATATTAAACCCATTGACTTAATCTATATTAAAAAGAAGGAAAAAAGTGAAGTAACAGGAATCCCTCAAATCATCACCTCCTTTATGGCAGATATTAACTTAAATCTTAATGCTGCATATAGAAAGCATTTGTACCACACTTCAGGTTGTATTTGGTGACTATTTCCAGGTTCAATTTAAAGTGTAACCGTGAGTGTATAACTAGTGTATGTTTTACCTTGAGGGTTCAGCACCTCTCTCTAGCTAGAAGTCAATATTTGAGCACACACTGGCACCTGTCAGCAGAAAGCCCAGCACTGGCCACGTCAGCCAGAGTCTGAAACAAAACCTGAAAAGATCTTCAGCAGAAACCCACATGGCAATAGCCCATTACATTCCTCAGGTGAGGAATGCAGAATAAGAGCTTCCAGTTTTGGGGAGAATTACCTAGGTCTGAAGCTGCAATATTGGTGCAAGTCAGATTTCTGAAGAATGAAGAACAAATGCAGAGTGCCCATCAAGCTGCGAAAAGCTCTCACACACATAAACCACAGAACAAAAGATTGGTTTTGACCATACTACCTACACCACTTTGAGCACTACAGAAGAGTTGTTTGAACTGAAACCTGGTACTTGGAATTTCCTGGAACTATCCCCCCAGACAGAACTTCCAATTTCTAGAAAACAAACATAAGCAATAGTCAGCAGAACTTATTAGTGTAGCTCCCAAATGTTAATAAACTTATACCCTTCTGTACCAGAAAATATGTCAAATTCATTTTTGACTAGAAATAAATGAAAACAGAGACTGCTGCTTCACTACTTGAGGAAGAATATAAATAATTACTTCTGCATTTCTAGGCATGCTTACTACTAGGTAAATCCCACAGCTTTTTAACCATCACTTAAGCAAGCCAGCTCTTTAAAACCTGCCCCATATACTTTGCACACCAGTTAGTTACCAAATACCAAGTTCATTTACTTTATAGCTGAAGCTCAGCTGTTTCTGTCCTGGATGAAGGACATGCTGTGTATGGGCTCACACAGATGCATTATTCCACTCTGTTAAAGCATAAAGTGTCTGAAGCCACCTCAGCCCAGCAGCCTCTCTTGCCATTCCTGTACAAAGAGATGTCAAGAGTTCCAACAGCCGTGCCCTCAGTTATAGCCTAAAGGAGGTTCAGACAGCACAAGGAAAAGTATAATAGGAGTCAAACTATGACATCTCAGATCTGGTACCACATCTATCCCCTCCAAAACTCATATGACCTCTACCTGCTTAGTTTAAAATGGTAGAGGCAAGTTACATGTTAGTTTGGTTTTTTCCTGAAATATAAATGAAAAACATACTTTAAAAGTTCAAGGTTTTCTCAGCATATCAGTTCTCATTTTAGGAGGTTGGATTTAGAGAGGATGATGTAATCTGTTTTTGAGGGGTTTTTTTGTTGTTGTTTTTTCAATTCAGACTTTGTTCTTTACTCACTTGTCACATGGCCATGATTTCAAACGCTGAGGGAAAGAAAAACTTCACAAATTTATTTTTACCAATTAGCAAGTAAAAAATGCTGCAATGAAAGTTCTACCTTGAAACATGTAATTCATTAAAACTAAGAAAAAGTCCATGTACAGACAGCAGTAAGAATAAAGCTGATCTTAAAAAAATATTCTAAAACTTCTAGAGTCCTGAAAACATAAAACAATCAGAGATCATAGAATACCAGAAGTTCAGATAAAAAACACAGTGTAAAATCTTAAGCAAAGAGGATGAAGAAAGGCAAAAGATCAAAAACTAAGTCAAGCTCAAAGCAGACACCCAGCATAAAGAATAAAAATTTTAGAGTTTATGTAAGAGTTGGTAAATGTTCTTCTGAAGAAATGTTTTGGAACTTTAAGGAAGGTTTGTTCATTTAGTAGAAGCTTTTTATATGTTACTCCATTATTAAGGATTATCAAAGGAACTACAGCAAAATCTATCTTCCTCTAAGTTGAAAAGTTCATCTCTCTTAGCATGTCCTTTAAAATTAATATAACTTCAAGTCCTTTTGTGAAAGTTGAAAAAGATAAGCCTGAAAATACTGTATAGCCTCTATTATAGTGTGCATAAAAAATAAACAGGATGAGTTTCTATTTATTTTCTGTCTAACCAACTTAAGAGACACTGTAGGACCTGAATTAACTCAGCTTTGCAATTTTATTGAAAAATATTGATAAAAGTTAAAGAAACTAAGAAAAACTCACAATTTCTAGTTCTGTACAATAAAAACCACTAGTGTTTAACTTCAAGTGCTCTCCCTTGATTTTTGCATTAGAAACATCACACTTCAATTTAGGTGCTAAAGTTGTATTGTCTATCACTTCAGTGAGCTGCAAAATGCAAACAGATAAAGAGCCTTTGAATAATAATCAAGAACATCCAAAGCAGTGAGCCTCCAAAATTCTTCAGCAAATGTTGGAATTATCAGCGCAACAAAGAGCTCAAGATCTGCTGGCACTGCACACCTACAATGGGCTGTAACACACATTTCAGCAATGACCTACACATCACTCCCACCTCCATATTGTTCAGATATCATTTAACGAGGCACCTACACTAAATCACAGAATGATTATAATGCTTAGGGAAGTGTAATGTCAAATTTAAGTATTATGCAATTAAGATGACGGCTAAATCACTTTAATTCCAATAATCTCTCAAAACATCTTTCCTCATTCATGTCATTCTCAAAGGAGAACTGACATATTTCCAATCAACCAGTAAATAAAAAAAATCTCAAAGCTAAAGCAAGACAAGTCAGGGTTATGTAGGTACCAGCATATGCCTAAGATTGTTCATACCCAAAACTACTGCAAGTGCTTTTTAAAAGTTAGAGAAAAATAGGTTAACTGTCTCATTTAAGTTCTTGTTGAAAGAATGCAATGTAAAGAAACCAAATTCCCCAAATCATTGCCCACTACCATAATCACAAGGCACTCTCATCTGTGATCTTCTGAATAATAAACTTAATAGCACAAGCACTGTTTGAAGGCACCATCCTATGCACCAAACCAGGCAGACTTTGGGAACAGTAACATTGCTGAACTTCAGGCAGTTTTTCTGAGAGCTGTTAAAGAAGTATTGCTTGCCACGAAGTTGCATAGTGGTTTCTAAATTATTTTCTTAGGATAGCTACACACGCACACCCCTCCCAAAACAAAACAAAGGCTAAAAACAAACAAAAAACCCCTCCACCATCCAGAACACACTCAAAACTAAAAAGATGGTTGAGGTCCAACAAAGATTACAAAATTCCAGAGTAGCCAACATTGTACAGGCAAGATGAGGTCCTGCTGTCAGTTACTAAGAAGGGGAAGAGCAGGAGAGTGCTGGCTGCTAAAAGAGTACTTCACAAAGCCTCTTCTTTGCAGGACCCCACCAAAAAGGTATCCAGCATGGCCCAGAAATCAATTTATAGAAATACTTGAGCCTGTACTGTTAATGATTGGGTGAAATGGAAAAGGAATAAGGTTAAAGCTATGTCTATATCCTCTGTGTTTAGCCTGGGGAAGAAGGAGTTTATTTGTCTGGTGGCTTTCATGAATGTTTGAATACTTACTAAAGCAAAAGTCACTGCTGAATATACCTTGTTTGAAAATGCAGTAGCAGCTGTGTGTTCTACATTACAGTGAAAGCTGATGATACTTTAAATGTAAACCATAATCCCCACAAGTAACAGAGCTCCCTAAATTAAAAGGCTTCAGCCCTTGTCTCAGGCAGGAGCGTGTGTACGACTGGTGGCTGCGGCTGCTATGTGAGCACGTGCACACACACACATCGGGATGGTGGGGGAAAAAGAGCTAATAATTGGGTCCTACTGATTCAGTGTATGAACTTTTCCAGCCTCGAGCAAGATCTCCACAGGAGATACTCACCACAGAGCCAGATCTGTGGACTTCTGCACCACAAAAATAGTGGTTCTTTGCTGCTTAACAGAACTCAGAGAGATTAAAACAAAACGCTTCCTCTCTACATAGTCCTTTTAACAAATCAAGGATTTTGCGTGTGACAATAGACAGTTAAACCCTTTATTTCCTCTTTTTATTTCTTTTGGTAAATTAATAAAATTATTTTAATGTTTAAAAACTATTCTACTTGTGGAAGCAATGAGTATTCCCGCTGTGGACAGCAGCTTCTGAGAAAAGAACACATGCAATTAGTGAAAAAGCTATCAGTTGAATATACTCCCTCCTTACAAAAGAACACCAAGGAGACTGTCTTATTTTCTCCTCTTACTCACTTGCCAGCGCAGCATGTAAAAGCTTTCCCTTCTCAGGCGGGTCAGGAAATCTCCCCTTGAAGAATGCAGTAACCAATACAGCGTACCAGATTTCACAAGAGAATTTACATGGTGTATAAAGCAGCAGAAGATGCCCTGCAAGCCAGCTCTTCTTCAAGCAGGGACATCCCCTGGGAACACTCTGATGTCTTTGGAGAAGGAACCTAAGGCACAGGCAGCCAAAATCATTCCAAATCTTTGCATGAGCATGCAGCTCCAGCAGGGCTGAACAACTCTGCTGGTCAGGAAGGTAGGCTGATCTTTATGATCTGATAAAGCAACTTTCTTGTTTCCCCAAACTCATATGTTTGGGATTTTTTACCCTTTGAAGGAAATGTTGTTAAAAAAACTCAGTAGCCAAGCCTGCAAATTAAAGTTACCATCCCAAGACCCTGCATTCCACAACACACGACTGCTAAACTTGAAAGATTTTACTGGAAATAGTCTATGTCCTACAGCTTTTTCAAAGAGCAGGAGATTTTCTGGCCAAGTGGAGAGGATGATTCCACTTCCTGCTAACATCATGAAATCTTTCTGTCAGGGAGGTTCAACATTAAAATAATTTATGAAAAACGTAAGGAATAAATGAGATTCACAAAAGCATACTTCACTTTAGCGTACTTTATCATCCTTTGTATGAAAGGATGAAGGCAGTTCTGAAGGCAGTATAACCAACAAAAGCAAAACACAGCGGCTGCTGGTAAAATTTCTATCTTCACAGAAAAATTAGAAACTAAGTTTCTGGACTTGTACTGCTTACCTGACATGCTGGAAATGGAAGAAAACAAAAAAAAAATCCTCTAAGAACCCTTGGGGCACAACTGGCAATGGAACCTTCATCTCCTTTCACCTTGATACAGCCAACAAATTTTAAAAAAAAAAAATCATAAGTGTTATATATATCCAAATCTCGCCATCCAAGGTTGCCTCTTCTGCCTAGTTTAAAATACAAAATAGTATTTTTAGTTTTTTAGAGTCCACTTGATTTCAGGCAACACCAATTATGTATATTTCGGAAGAAAATTTGATAAAACAATGCAAAGATCGGCTTCTTTTCTTTTCTATAATGAAAAATTATTAACTGCCCAGTTTCACTATAAAGACGTTTATATTATTTCCATCCTTGTCAATGGCATCAATGGCATCAGTCAAGGTGGCACCTTGATTGCCACCAATAGAGGTGGTATCAACAAGAGTAAAATATTAATTCAAAGGTTTTTTTGACAAATAAAAAGAAACAGCTCTCCTACTTTTATGACAGTACACCAAGTACATCACCTACATTTATATGAATTTTGTGTGCATTAGTTAAAAAACAAAGCTGTTAACAAGGAGAAAGATAATTTCATTTCTCTTTTAAAAGTTCACATTCAAAACAGAGAGAAGTTTATGGAAGTGAAGAATTACATGGAAGCCATAGCAGCAGCAGAGTTTGCCATCTACTAAATTAGCCTGAATTTAATTCAGGCACTGTGATAATAAGACAATCTACCTGCTCAGCTACCAGGAGAATGATACTAATGGAATTACCTAGACAATCTGGACACATGAAATGTATTTTAGTGGCTGTTTCACAGTGAGGTCAGCCAGTACTAAAGCCTGATGAACTAATTTTGCTAAGAGATTTCAGTGCTCTAGTTTACAGAAGATTGTGTCACATGAGGAAAATCTCCTGGGAAACTTGGCCCTAGGAAAGAGAATGTCAGTAAGTGAAAATTGACAAAGCTGTGCAACTGGAAGCTCAAGGCACCATGCTGACAACATAAACAGTTAGAGATGCAAACGTACTGCAAACCATATTAAAAGACCAAAAAATTGCATCATGATGGCCAGTAGATCGTTTTATGATAACTCTCAAATCACAAAGGCAGGGTAACATGCTCCCTCAGCCTTCCTCAGCAGTTGCAGATATCCAGATGGCACTGGTGTTCAGAACTACAAATAGGATGGTCTGAAGGCTTTTCAGAATGGCTCCAGCAAGTCAATATGCAAAACAAAAAAGGAAGAAAGCAAGCAAGATAACACAAAAAAACCCACCAGTTTGCTTTTGTTAGAGTTTTGTTAGAGGACATTTTTAAAAGTCACAGGGAAAAAAATTAGAAAAGCTGTAGGAAATAACTTTTTTAAAAGTCTGACAGAATCAGGGGACGCCTGTAACTAATGAGAAAATGCAGGCAAGCTAGAGAGGGAGATCAGGTCAGAAATGCCAGATATGATGGAAGAACCGTATGATGTGACAGTGGAGGCCCTGGAGACAACAGACAAAGACAGAAAAAGGAGAGAAAGAGACAGTGCTCAAGAGATGGTGCCGAGAGAGAGAAAAGAGCAGGTTTTCTAGCAGAGAGAGGGAGGGGAAAAAAACCTGAGGACCCAGGGAGAGCCAACATATAAGAACCCAAAACTGTTTGCCAAGCCTATTTACACTGATTTAGTCATGCAGAGTTGACAGATCTCAAACTAGGAGCATAGTGGGGAGGAAACAGTGAGGATAAGAATGGGCAAGAAGGTAGATTGGAGATTGCTTAAGTTTTTGAAAGAGCTTTTGCTAAAGCAGTTTAAAAGAAAGGTGGTCCACCATATGCAGCAGAGATCTTGTGAAGGATGAAAGGAAGAAAGAGCGAAGCTACAGATCATGCTGATGCCAAACAGACAATGAACATTGAGAAAGCAGCCTTGGAAAAACTAGAGAAAACACTGAATCCAAAAGAGAGGGATAAGAAAGGCCACCCAAGAACATAAGGAATCAAAGTATTAAAGAACAGCAGATTAGAGGACAGAAAAGAGACTGTAGATCAGTGGCCAGACGCAGAGAAATCTCATTTTACAATCTGTGTAGCCTGAAGGGCAAACAGGCAATACAGAGCCAGAAAAAAAAAAGTATAGTTATAATACTGTACAAGAAGGAATCAAAGTGCCATTAAGGATGTCCATGAAACAGCCACAAGTTCCAACTGAAATTAATTAAAAAGTTATTTTAAAAAGGAGTCAGAGCTGTCATAAGGAAAAGAGAAGCAATATTTAGTTCACTCTCCAGATACAAAATTATTTTTAATGGGGAAACATCCCACTTTCAGCTTGTCTTCTGGACTTCAAACACTCTTGATTTTTTTCACAGACAGTACAGCATGTCAGCAGAAGTCATACAGCTACTCAGAATTTAAACAGCACTAAAATTTACATTAGAATAACAGATACACTGCATTTCATTATATTTCACTACACTCTTCAGCACCAAAGTAACCCCGTTGCTTAATTAACATTGGGCAAAAAAATACAAACAAACCAACCAGCCTCCCTACCCTAAATCCACAAAGAAACAAACCCATCACAAAAACAGACAAAAAAAAAAAAAAGAATCTAACCCCAAAACTGCTCATGCCCAGATCTTACTGTGGAGATCCCAGCTGTGGACAGAAAGAAGGGCTGTTCAACACAGGGTCAGGAAGTCCCACAATTAAACAGGGAAAAGGACATACTTTTTCCCTCAGAGAAGTTAGCATTTTCAGCAAAGCAGAAAAAATGCAAGCATTTCTCACAAACCAAAAGAAAGCACAAAAATAAAACAGAACTATATTAAAATATGGAAATAACCAGGACCACTTAAAAAAAATAAAAGGTTAAGGGAACAGCTGTAATATGAAGCCCATTAGATGAGTCTTGGGCATTTGAAGGAGAGGATTAGAAATCTAAGGAGCACACACAGCTGGTTTTATTGAGAAATGTTACCTCCTTGTACATAACAAAAGCATTGTTAGTGTATCCCTACAAGAGGGGAAAAAATCAAAAGACTCAAGACAGAAGGAGGGCCATTTTTGAGCAACAAGTGTTTACAGGATTTAAGCAGCAACCACAAAAGAGTACTTTTGAATAGAACTCAAAAGCCTCAAAGTGGAGCAATTCCCCCACCCTTGCTGTTACAGGGAGCATCACAAACAGTGCCTTATCAGAAAGAAATCCTCAGTGTGAACAAGGTCCTTGTATCAGGCCTCTCTTGAATCATGATGCTTATGGCCCCAAATAACGCAAAATACTGAGTCAGTTGCAATTTAAAAATAAATAACTTAAATTACAAACATATGAGCATACAGACAAGGATTTAAAAACCAGATGCTGCTGACAGCTACAGAACTGTGCTGCTAAAACTCACAGCTATAACACTTTGTGTGTGAGACAATAGATCTTATGAAGGGAGCAGGGAAAAGCAGCTGAAGGTCTGGATTCTGGCATACATACAAGCTGAGTGAAGGAACACAGCTCCACTTCCCACCCAGTCCTACAGTGGTGAAGACTTCACCCTCATAGAGACTAGGAGAGTTCTGTAACAGCTGTTTAGCAACAGGTGTAGTGAATCAGTGCATTTTTAAGAAAGCAAACTAATCACCCATTGAACTGCTGGTTTTGTTAATAATTTATCACATTATTATTTATTATAATTTATTTCTTGTTTATCTTTTTATACACAACAACACACTAACCAAAAGCTAATTCCCTCAGAGTTGTTTCCATAAAACTTGTTTCCACAAAGTCCCCAATGCAGACACCAAGAGCTGTGTAAGCACCACCAAATGTGAGTTTGTACTGACCTGTCTCATAAGTTCAGTTGCCTCAAGAGAGAAAAAAGACTTCCTATTTTAATCAACCTAGTGCAACTGCAGGCTACCAGCAAAGGGATGGTTCTACTGCCACATTTTCCTCCCACAAGCAGCAGTAGATTTCCATTCCCTCCCTCACATGGGATGTGGACACCATGGACATCATCAGATGCCTCAGTTCAGTTCCCCTGCATGACTGAAGACTCTACTGTTTCATTCTGAGGAGGACAGCTTTCCATCAGACCAGCTTGCTGGACCAATCTTTCTCCTTTCTGCTGCCACAGCAGCACTAGAGTTTATGCAAAGGGACAGGCAAGGCAAACAAGCATAGTGGTACCACAGAAAAGCAGGGCGCCCCTTTTCACCAGGAGCCAGCAGTTACTCCAAGCAAGGTGAAATACAGGTGCAAATCTCTGTCCAAAAATACCTGCCTGTAATGCCAGGATCTGCACAATGAGTCACAGTTAAGTGCAGAATTAACACCCTTTATTTGCAGTCTCCCACTGAAACGCCTTTCCTCACTCATTTTCTTGAGTAACAGTTCACAGTTTCAAAATCCTGGTTTCACTTTACAGTGTGTAGTTAATAGCAGCATCAAATAAAAGCAATGATGTGACATCTGGAAAATAAAATCCTAAAAGAATGCTTTTAGTTTGCATTTATTTGTCTATGTCCAATCTCTACTCTGAAGCAAACATACTTATGTGTGCTGCATGAATTACCTGCCACTGGCAATTGAGGCTTGCTTTCATTCCCTAGTTTCAAAAGGACAAACAATTATTTACAACTGTGGAGAATTTCTATAGCATCTTATGAACAGAAATGTACAACCTAGACCAAGTGTTCCTATGAGTGTTGCCACATGAAGAGAGAAAACTCATCTTTGTCCTGTAATATGGAAGTAGGAGCCACATAGGAAAATGTTAAGTTCTGTGAAGGCCAGAATTACCTCAGAGATACTGTGAAAGACCAGTGACAAAATACACACCACCAATACACCCACAAACCAGAATCCAAGCCTCTGCAAAGAGCAGGACCAGCATGAAAGAGACACAGCTATAAGATCTAGCTGTCCCTCCCAGAAAAAAATCTATATGTGCACTGGAAATTCACAATACAAGCCTGTGCACATCCTCAGTCATCCTCAGTCTGCACTGCCATTCTCACACAGGAACAAATTTGGGTTGAAAAAATGCAGCCTCTTTGGAAAGGCTGTTTTGTGTCACTGCAAACATCTGCTGCATATATTACTCCCTGTAGGAATAAGCCTCCTACAGGAACCTAAAATCACTGGATGAGCCAGAATAACTGCAGTACAAAACACATGCAGAGGACAATATCCTTGTCTCCCTGCTACTTTGGGGCAGTGGGGTTCACATGGAACTATCCTGTGGCTCAGGCACAGCCTCAGCATGAATACAAATATATATATATATAAAAATGTATAAATATATAATGTATATATGTATGTATGTATGTATGCACACATATATATACATACACATATGTATATATGTACATATATATGCATGTATGTGTGTGTATATATGTGTATATATATGTATGTATTTATGTATTGTCACACATATGTATACACATCCATAGGCACACGAGGACCTACTTTGAATACTTAACTGCCAAAGTTCCAGAAAAGTTAATTTGTGGCCAGCTGTTCCACATAGTAAACATTGTCACTCCCCTAAGAAAGTGCTTAACAACTCTTCCTCAAAAGATCAACATCCTGGCCACATCAAGAGGTCTTCACAGCTGGTTTGTTTTCCTTAATCATAACATAAATAACAAACATAAACAATATAACTCCATAACATTAATCCTTCCTGAAGGAACAGAGGCTTCAAGAGAGAGGGCACAGTGAACCTCCATTGTGCAGGCTGCACTGCCTGCCCTGCCTTCTAATTGTAAGGCTCCTTCAATTCCTATGGATGTCTGTAATTCTGCTCTCCATTAGTTCACCAACTGCCATACCTTCCAGTGTAATCAGCATCACTCCAGCTCCCACTTTCTTTCTTGGATTTCTCAGTCCCATTAATCTGAAAACAGATGAGAAAGAGAGTTAATACTGACACTGGGAGCATCATATTAAAAATGTCTTTGGTCTCCATTTGCTTATTGAAACAAGTGACAGCTTGCTTAGACCTTACTGGTCACCTTTTCAGATCATCTTTTAATGATCCAGTGCCAAATCCATTTAACTTGACAATTTTATTTGCCCTGAGATGCTGATCAGTCAGCAGGCAGAACAGAGCCGCAGTATTAACCCGGTGTGCTGTGGGAGTACAGGCATAAGTAATGTTATAGAAGCCTGTGCAGATGTGGCAGTGGTGGTTCAGCCCCAATACTTGACTCTGTTCCCTGTGTGGAAGAAATTTCAGATAAAATAATAAAATATATAGACATAAAAACTGTCTCGAATTTGACTTGTTTTGGATAAAATCATTGATACCTTGGGCTGGGGTCCCAGCAGTGTGCACACCAGCCCTCTGAGCTGAGGGGGCTCTGTAAGAAGCAGGTGGTTCCCCACTCTCCTTCCAGGCCATTAGCTATTCCTTTGATTAGTTTGCCTTCATCCCTTGGGGCCCTTCCCTGCACATAATGTGCCATACGTTGTATTACTCTTAGCTCAGTTTTCAGAGCACTGTGGAGCACATTTTTCACTCTGGGCTGGTCCAATATGAACTCATTTGCTTCAGATCTCTTTTTCTTCCCCTGATTATTGAAAATAAAAGATCACAAGTAGCCTAATATTTTTTGGCTTCACCCAAATCTTTAAAAGCTGTGGAAAATCCTAACATCATGGAGATGGGTGAGAATTACACCCCAAGAACCCACAGAAATCAAGTGTATGATTATATCCTTTGCAGTCTGGGCTCCAAATTAGCCTGTCAGGTTTGCGTGTAGTGCTTCTGCTGACTTCTGTGGGAATTGCACATATGAAACTAACAGAATAATCAGGCCCTGAAAATTTGAGCTTGTGTCCCCAAGCATAGCTGCTACATTTTTAACTGATTCAGTGTGAGCTGCATCTGTGACCCCACAGCAACAGCAACAGCTGGGAGTATGTGCTGGCACCCAGAAAGCAAGTGCTGCCTTTCCACATGGGATATGCTGCACTCTCCAACCTGCCCTGCTTGTATTTAAAGCACAAACTTAGCTATAATATAAAGGAAATCTTTCTGTTACCATGACATTGAGCAAGAAAATAAACATTACGCTCCCTAGAAAATTAAAAAAAAGTATCAGAGCATTTTAGCAAGTCTAATGGCAGAAGGCAGAGCCATCACAGCACAGTACAGAAGACAAATAAAATGTTGATTTTGATTGTTTGAAATAAGAGAGGAAAATAATTAAATAACCTGCCTACAGAAAATGACACACTTCAGATAGTCTTTGTTCCAACCAATTGTTAGAAAAAAGCTCCTTTTATTTGCATTGTAATCCTGGTGTTTTTGAAAAGCTGCTTCTTTTTTTCAGACTTCCCCAACTAAAGGATAGGGTTAGAAGTAAAACTCACCAGGTACTTCCTAGAAGATTAAGAAGTTAGATTATTTAAATAAAACAAAAACAACCCAAAACAAAACCAGAAACAACTGTAAAACACCAGAAGTTTTAGCTATTATCTGTAAGATATTGTATTATTCCTGAAAAAAAATATGTATTCGAGTATTTTATACCTGATACTTATGGTTCAGCATGCCTATTCTTCAAATTCCAGCTGATTGGCCCCTTAGGAAAGTAAAAGGTTATGTAAATTACCAAATCTGAAAATGAAGGGTACATAAGCAGTTGGCATTACAGAAGCACACAGAAGCTGGCAAGAAGAAAATACAACAGATCCTCAAAAGAAAAACAAAATAATTAGAACATTTCAGATAGACACTTTAAATCAAGTTTTCAGGATACATATCTTACAGCTTTTTCTTGTTGTTGTTGTTGTTGTTAAAGTAGATAAAGGTGTTGATTTCATATTCAAATTCCAGTCCTTATTTTCTGTACTTAAAGTTCTCTTTTTAGCAGACGGTAGAGAACTTCCAATGATAATTTGGTAGAAATCACTTCATTCAACAGATACTGGAGTCAAAATGACTGCTGGGCTCAGAAATGTTGCACCAGTTATGTGCATCTCTCTTTAGGACAACAGTGAAATCCTAATGCAATATGTGCACCTTTCAGGAGCTGACCTTGCACTGGAATAGTATTTAAATACATCTTGCATGTAAGTTCCCTTTTATACTGTTTTAATTTTGATGGAAATAAAATGCCTCCTATTAAAAAAAANAAAAAGACTCAATATAAAAAAAAAAAAAAAAAAAAAAAAAGTGAAAATGTTTCTTCCTTTCAGTTTGGAGTACATCTGTAGTACTGATGTGTTGGCCTGTTTGTTATGTTATCCTTGGCACAGACATGGGGGCTTCTTTGCCCTCATTTCACAAAAGAACAAACCCCCGGTGCTACAGGCAGGAGCAAGGCATGGTATTTTCAGCAAGTCCATTACCCACTTGCTCTGCCCAATGCAATGAAGTAAAATCAGGACCACCCAACTTAATGTTAATAATTTATTTCATGGAGTTGTCCATTTTAGAGCTGAATTAGTGAAATGCAAGTGAACTGAGCCAAAGGCTCGGACTGGGCTGCCATTTTGACATTCTCATCAGGGAAATGATGCTGTAAACACCCATACTTGATTCACATGCATGGTCTCTTGGTTGCCTACAGTAATGCCCATCTGTTCAGATGGCATCATGCCCACTCAAGTTGCTCAAGGGAATACATGCTGGGCAGTGATTGGCTTAGGTAAGTATTTTTCAAACTGGGTCGGTGTCGACCTCCTTTTGGGAAGGCCCAAGAGGAAAAGGAAACAAAAAGAATTTTCATTTTTTATTTTAATGGATTGTTTTCATTTAACATTCAGCAAAAACACTGTCATCTATAAAACATTCAGTAGATGGTTTTGCTAATTCCTTGGTACCTGTGACCCCAGCAAGGAAACATAAATTCAATTGTATTCGCATTTTTTAAATAAATGAGTTTAACCTGTTATAAAGTCACAGTCCATGTAGCATTAAGACCATCTCATCTGCAGAAAGGAAACCTGTCTCAGCAGGCATCGGCACATTCTGACAATTGAACTAATTTCTTCTCTTGAACATTGGTCAACACTCAAAACTGAATTCAGAGGTATTATAGCTCTAGAGGTATTAATTTTGTGGGGAGGTTGGTGAGCATCACTTTGTTTAAAACTATAAGGCAGATCAAATCTATGTTATTGTACAAATATGCAATTCCAAAGTACAACAAAC
This sequence comes from Regulus satrapa, assembly GCA_013396955.1. Taxonomy (NCBI): domain Eukaryota; kingdom Metazoa; phylum Chordata; class Aves; order Passeriformes; family Regulidae; genus Regulus; species Regulus satrapa. The sequence goes on from VWZN01006847.1 coordinate 1,701,729, forward strand.
ACAAAAATGCAAAGAGATACAGAGGAATGATGTGCAGTATCCTGAAAGGATTAACCTCTTTTGGTTCTGAAATTGGAATAATTTTCACATATAGCCTTTTACTTCTCCAAAGCCGAAGTAAAGTGAAGCTTTAGTGAGGTGCATTGTACAGTGAAGGCATTGTCTGTCACTTTGCTTTATCAAACAAAAAGGGTGGGGGGGAAGGGGAGGGGGACACATGTCATGCTTTCTTCCTGCAAATAAACTGAAGGGATTTTTATTTAAGAGAAAGCTACCATTAACAGGAAAAAAAAAAAAAAAAAAAAAAAAAAAAAAGAAAAGATGA
>VWZN01006847.1:1702169-1746439 GCA_013396955.1 Regulus satrapa
AAGATGAAAAATAATCCAGCTCCTTTTCATTTGGGAGACAAAAGCCTTTCAGTGCTGCGTCCATGCGCTCTTGACTACTGTTTTGACACTGTGTCAAGATGCTCCCGCTCTGCTCCAGGTCTCAGATCACAGTTGGAGTGTCTTGATACAGTGTTGAATCAGTAGTGTCAGCAAGTCTCAGAGCAGAGTCAAAGAGCCTCAATGTAGCCTCCGAGCAGGTAGAGTCAGAGAGACCTTTCCCCTAAACTGAAGTAGGCAGAGGGTGCTTAATTTTTTTTGTTTGTTTTAACACATTTCGACCCAGCTGCAGCAGGCTCACGCTTCTAATTAATCTGTCTTGCAGTAAGGGATCAGAGTTAACTCTCCCTACCCTGAAGAGCTGCTGAAGAGCAGCATAGAATAATGTTAATATTTTCTTGAAAGAGCAAGTCTAGGCACAGGAACTGAGGCTCTGGGCTTCCTGGGAGCAGCTGGCACCATGGAGGGAGTTTGCAGAGAGGCCCAGAGCCTGCTTTGGCAGCGCCCTGTCCTCCCGTGGCATAGCCCTGCTCCTGACCCCCACCCTGTGCTCCCAGAGACACAGAAGGAAGGAAACACCACGTCCTCCACCTCTATCGGCCGGCCCAACAAGCTTCTCCAACATCCATGGCAGCCTTCGCAGCAGCACCAACAGTGGCACAGTTTTTCCAACTCTTTTGTAAAGAAACCCAATTATTAAAAGAAAAACATTTCGAAGATTGAACATGCAAAGGATTTCTGGGATTCCTCCTAGGAGAGGGAGCAGAAGTGCACAGATCCCATGACTGCAAACACTGCTGCCTGAATGACCCTATCTGGGAAGAACAAACCCTTTCTAAAACAACAGTCTCTAAAGCATTGGCTGCCAAGCACTCTAACAGGCTTGGGATGAGATGGATGCCAGTCCCTAAGAAGGTATTGGAGAAGGAATGAAAAAGACCAGGCATTGAAAAGAAAATAACTAGATTTAAGAGGCTGGATTAGAAAATGTAAATGGGTCAAAGGCACTTTCCTGTAGCTTTACATCTGAATATGTAATCCAGTCAATTTGGTACGCTAACACCGGGGGGCACACAGATCAATGTATATAATTTAGGTCAAATGACCACTGCAGAGTGAGATGCATGCATTCTTCTCACAATCGAGCCAAATTTATCCCTGATATAAATGTAGTGATTTCACTGAACTTTTAGCAGGGATATATTTGCTCATTTATATGGCCAGTAATTTCTCAGTCACTTGTTGCTTTTGTGTACCACCCCCACATACAAAGGTGTCTCCAATTTCTCATTAGTTTCTTCTCCCTTGTGATTATTGCACTGTTCCTTACATAAAATGCTATTAAAATAGAGGTAAGAATATTTATACAACATAGCAATAAATGCTCAAGGCTAATAGCCATGGCTAACAAAAACTAATTTCAAAGCCAAGTGTTTCAAAATCCGGTTTTGAAAATCGTGTAACAAAATGGCAGTAGAGTCTTCAAGTCATCAGAAGATACAGCAAAAGAAGAGGTGGGAGCAAGGTCTTACCTCCCCACAGGAAGATGAATCTCAGCCAGTGTTTGCTACGCGCCTTGAGATCCTTGGAGGAAGGTATTATTTATTAAGGAGCAAAGTACTTCTATGGGAAACAAACAAAGCTCATTGACTGCTGCGGTGACTTTTTTTTGCGGGCACTTTCACAGCAGCAGGCAGCCGGGGGTTCCCTGTCCTGTGCCCGGGCCGGCCCCGCGGGGCTGTCACACCCTGCGGGCTGCAGAGCAGCTCTGACCCGTCCTGACCATTTGCTCTCATCCACCGCAATGGGTGCGGCTGCCCCAGCGCCCTCCCAGCCGTCTCTGGAGGGAAAAGAGAAATTAAAGATTGTATCAGCCTGGCACAAATTAAAATCTTTACTGGGAGAAACCCGGTAGAAAGTCTCAGAAGAGAATGAATTATGTATTTGAACACTTAAGATTTCCTTGCCTTTATTACAGCATGGGGTCTGAACTCTGCTTTCTTCCCTGCACTTTATTACATGGTTAGAAGTCCCGCAGTAGGAAACTTGCAGTTTGAATTTTGAAGCACCTATAGTGTCATACTTTTTATTTTAATATTTGTCACCAACAGTGCCGACAGATAAAAAGTGCTGGCTCCCCACAGCATGATATGCGGGATTTTCAATAGAGCTACACAATTGCTTTTGCTAAGTGCTTGCGGGGCTCACAGTGCCAAATCCCGCAAATTGCTGCATTCAGGCCACTTTGCAGTGCTGTGCTAAGGCAAGTGATATTAAAAGTTAGTTGGGACATATGCCTAAATGGCTGATTTCTTTTTAAAATCCTAAGCAATTGTCTGAAGATATTTCTGCGACACAATTCAGTAATTGTAGCACTTTTGAGATGGTCAAAAATTCTGTATCACTTACCATTTGTTCTGTGCTTTGCATACAGTTTTAGGGGGGGGAAAAACCAACCCTTTTTGCAGACTTAAAATTTTCTGGCCAAGAAAGTCCCAGAAGCAATGTCACCAAGCATGGCGACATTCTATTTATGGATCACTGCTTCCTCTTCTTCTCCCTCATTGTCTTTAATTTGTTTTTACCCTTAATTTATGAGTATATTGTTGTTCACATCACAGCCCCGGGTCAGTATTATGGTGTGAATTGTTTCATGTGCACAGCAATGCTAAATGTATGTATAATAGTTACACCTGAGGTACCAGGGGAGAATTTTGTATCTCCTGTCTTATTCACAGGTCAATTAAAAAGCTGATTAAACCCAAAAAGTCTATGATGATAATTGTTGGAAATAGACTGGGATGATAATTGGTTTAATGACTGCTAAAGGAGTCATTGGGATGTGTGTCTCTCAAGGAGCCTGAATGGCACTTTAAGAGCTAGATTCATCCTGGGTGTTGGTTGTTGACTTTAATGGTATTACTCAAAAATCTGATTTGGATCAACTTACAAAATATTGCAGACAAGACAAATAATTTTAAAAGGATGTCTCTGCTGAGCTTTGGTGTCTCCCTTGAACTATCCTATTCAATGTCAACTCCTCCAGTACAAATTCTGCCTGTACAGCTTGAAGTAGTTCTGTAAGGTGGGAATTCACTGAAGGTTTTATGTTTTTATACATTTTTTTTTCTAGCTTAGCAGGAAACAAATTCTATATAATAACTAGAAAATGTAGGCCGAGACCATCCTCTGCACAGGAAATTTCACTCAGAGGGTTGGACACCCAGTGAGGTCCTATTCACAGACGTCTCTTTGTATTTTTCTGCCTGGAACCAAAGAAGGGGATTCATGCCAAAACCCTGCAGGATATGGAAATCTATCGGCTGTTCTGTGCTTCTGCATGTCTTTCAAAGTGCCTTCTGATTTGGGGAGCCCTAAATTAAGATCCATGGGCTTGGGGGGGAGGGGGAGTTGGTTTTTTTTTTTTAACAAGGACTCTAAACCTTCAATTCAAATAGCAGTCAGAAACACTCAGTACCTTTGAAAACCCCCTGACATTTCATTCCTCATACTGAGGACCCAGAACAGCAAAAATTTAGACCAAAATTATTTCTCTGGGTTAGTCAGTATAAGCGGATAGTGCAGAAGTCAGAAACCCCTTGCTGCTGGTTCTCAGTCTATTTGCACTGCCTAGGCTTGAAAAGGTTATAAGGTTATAAATCTTTCAGTGAAAACAATTCCTGCTTCATGCCATCAACATTTTCTAAAGACATCTGTGTAGGGCATCTCTAGAGGAGGCTCCCATTACTAGACCTATGCAGAAGAATAATGAGGAACTTACATCCGGTTTGAAAGACATTAATGAGTCTCTCTTGGATACAAAATATTTGTTCAACACCCTTATGGGCAGAGAGGCACAGAGCTGAGCTGGGGAGCTCTGCATGAATAGCATGAACTGATAGGTCTCAGAAAAGGAACCACGCACAGCTCTGCAGACAAAGCTGGTTTTTCAGGCCCGATTTACAGCTCTGGTGCTTACATGTGTCTGCAAAGATTGAATGTGTATATTTCCAGCACCTACTTCTTTGTTTGCTCCAGCTGGGTTTCACACGCTCTGGGGGTACTCTGGATTCCTCAGTGGTACTTCTCCAATTTTTTGTTTCTATTCTCAATAACATTTGGACAAAAAACAGGCAAACAAACCAAAACAAACCACAAAGTGCTAAAGATATGCTGACTCTTTTTCCTGCCTTCTCCCTCCAGACTTCTCTCTTGCACACAAAAATATTTCATGGTTTGGGGGGTCAGCTTGTTTGAGATTTTTGCTCTCCCATAACTTGGTGCATCACAGTCAAGTTATCCAGTACTACCTAAATTATCCAGATTACTGAGGGCTCTGATCCTAGTGTGCCTGACATGTGTGAACATTTAACTGTTTGAAGTCAAGGGAAAGGGTTGTGCACATATTTGCGGTGCAGCACAAAAGAAGAGGCACTTTTCTGGCAGCTTCCAGGAAGGAAACGAGGTTGGTGTACAATCTGATATAATGAAACAAGAACTGGAATTACTCTGTGAAATGAAAAATGGAGGGCAGGGATAAGTCTGGACTTAATTAATATTTTATGCTCTATTACAATGCTCAACCCTTCAGTAAGAGAAGGGGCATTGGCATTCCTGTTTGCTAGGACCAACATATTTTACCTGCCAGCAAAGATCACCTCCCTTCCCAAGTGGGATGCCAGGTAGAGCAGCTTTGTGTTTTCTTAGACCTCCACAAGTGCAGGACTTCACATTCCTTACGTGCCTCTGCCCTTTGTCAGACACTCCTTCTCAAGCCACGCTAAACCCAACAGATTGTCCCATGTCAGGCTCAGTCCCACCACAGAGCTGCTGTGTGAGCACTGGAAACTGACGCCCAGCTGGGCAGGGCGGAGGCCACTGCTGAGGGAGGGGAACGTAGAAAAAAGCAAAAAAAGAATCGGGAATTGGAAAAAAATAACCCAGCTAGCGAGGGAGCAGATGAGACGTATACACAAGAGAGGGTCATCACCAAAGCTCTGGGTTTATCTAGCAATAGGACAAACCTACAGCAGCCAGGAAATCTGGACATGGCTTCACTCAGCAGAGAGCTTCCCTGACCCTGTGCTTGCACCCTCACCACCCCCAGCTTCAGCGCTGAAAACAGAGAAAGGTGGGATTTTATTTAGACTATTGTTCTTGACATCAACACAGACATGATCAAACCAGACAGGAAGAGGCAAAACTATTTAAACTCGTGCACTGCATCCACTGGTTCTGACACAATCAGGTGTTGCCCTCCTTCTCCTTTTAGACTATCCACTTTTCTTTCCAGTGTCTCTATACAAGACCTTATTCCGACTTCAGTCAAGGTTTCATCTTCCAGGTTTCAGTGTTTAAGCATTTGAGGGTATACACTGTAATGTGACATATAATGACATTGCATACCTATTGGGAATTATGCTACAGCTGATCAACTCTTAAGCCACAAGACCTCATGAAAACAAATATTTCTGGGTCCTACTTTGGGTGAAACTGTCTTTCTAATTAGCAACCCAAATTGTTTCTCCTGCCTAGGCTAATGGAAGCTCTTGACCATTTAGCACCATTACAAAAGCATTAGCTGAGCTCGTTTGCACACTTCCTTAACCTTCTCTTCATTACATGCTTACACTGACATACCTTGTGAATAAACCAAAATATGTACAGAAGAAGCGGTATTTTTCACAAACGGTGTCTGTATTTATAGCTTTCATGCATAGAAGCCAATTTCTTGAGGAACAGTGCCTATAAATTGCAAGTGGAAGAAGATGCACTTATTTATTGCATTGCTTCCAACCAGGAAAAAAATATGTTTTCTCTCTCTGTTTCCTTTAAATTAAAGGCTGGGTGAGGAAGAGCCCAGCACCTCAGGGACAGAGCTTCTGCACACGCAGCTTGGAGGGCTTGTTTTGCTCACTCATTTATTGCCAGGGAAGGATCACATGAGGGGACAGGTATCTCTTCCAGTCATGTAAAACTGAAAACACAGACTATTTTATTTTTTTTTAAAGTTCAAAGCAAGATTTTAGTTGACATGAAAAATTTTGGGGCTAAAGGTTTTATTTTCCAAGTGGTGATGTCTCATCTAACAGGATTTCTCACACAGAATCCTACCATGCACTCACTAACAGTCTAGTCCCTTCTTTTTGAGGATACTGTCAGTGCTGTACAGGGCTTTAAACACCAACACGTATTTGGGAACATCAGGAGAAGCAAAATCCAGAAAAGCTGGTGTGTACATTCTCCCACGATTCAGCAACACTCAGCACTGCCTCTCCAGCCTGCCAGAGCAGGTTGTCTGCACTGGGCTATAAAGACAGACAAAGCATTTAAGAACCAAGCGTGAGTAAAACGGTGAAAACGCTGCCACAGCATCACCTTACCCGGAGGCACTGATGTCCCTAAAGCCCTCATGGCAGGGTTGAAGCGCGCTGTTTCTCGCAGGACAGCTGTGACACCCACAGAACTCACAGGGTGCCAACTTCCCCCGAGCCGAGCGCTGCCCTAGCCAGTCTGCCTCTGCCCTGGGCAGCCGGGGGCTGGCGTCCAGCGCAAAAAAAAAGCGCCAAAGTTTCTCTTTCCAAACGCCGAGGAGCCGCCCCGGAGCGCCTCAGCCGCGTCCCCGCCGTGAGGGNTTTTTTTTCTCCCTTTCCCAGCAGAAAAAGGATGGTTAAACCGGGCTGGCTCTGACGCGCACCGCGCTCTGGAGCAGCCTGAGCGATGATCAGTCAATGTCTTGTCTCTCTCTCGGGGTGCTCGGTGTTTCTCATTTGGACACCTCCTGTCTCCCTCTGTCACCTAATCTGCCAAGACGCTCCTTGGTGTTCCTTTTTGTCGGGAAAGTAACAATAATTCACACATACACAGATCAAAAGGCATGTCCTTCCATTTGCAGGAGGGGAGCCTTACCGTTAGTAGGGCAACAGCAGTCTAATAAAACTAGACAAAACAAAGCATTTCACAAGGGGCAAAAATGCAGAGGAAGGGAAAAAGACAAAGCAATGAAGAGCACGCCATGCTCCCATCAGCTCCAAAGCTCCGTGGCTGTGGCATCTCCCACCATCTGGGTTTCTGTGGCCATACGCGTGTTGGGCTCCCTGCTCTCAGCCAGGACAGCATTTGCAGGGGCCGTTCCTGCCCTGGCTGATCCCCGACAACATTCCACAGGGACATGGCACCTCTTGCCCTCTGCACCTCTGTCACCCCTAAATGATGCTTCTGGAGCAGAGGGGATTGCAGAAACCTCCCTGCTTTAGGGTCTGTAGATGCTTTAGGGCCAAAAAAAGCACCTGGCCTGGCTTATGCAGACCAGGGAAAAAAAAGTCTTTACTGTTCATACCAAAGAGTGATTTACACATTAAAAGGCAGATAAACACACCAAACCTCAGTATACTCTTAGATATTGGTAGGGTAAAGCAACTTGTACACTTTGGACATGCCATGTGCAGATTAACAGGGTGGAATTTTCATTAACTCCTCTGGGAGGACAGTAAGGTTGTGAAGGGACACCCCTCGGCTCCCTGACTTTTCCCTGCTCAGTAGGGTGATCTTGCCCAATCCGCTCAAAGATGTTCCAGCACAAAGTGATCAATTGCTCACTTCCTCAAATGGTCCTCAAACTTCCCTTGTCTGCCTTTCTTCTGGGAGGCAATTGTCTAAACACTTGCTTTTTTCCAAAATTGTAAGGCACCTGACTGAAGGTTGTGATCCCTTGCCAAAGGTGATGGATCAGACAAGAACATACACAAGCACTGAATAAAGCACAAATGTGTCAAGCTGCCTGCATAGACAATAGGTGCTGGTTGCTATTTCTCGACTAAGTATTGCAATGTTTTTTGGATGTATGGATATGGAGTGAAGCTAAATGCAGAGATCATTCAGTGCATAAGGGCTGGTAGACTGCTATATATATAAGTCGTTTGTTAATCTGTTCTTTATATGAATTTATATTTCAGTGTTTTCCTAAACCTAAAGATATTAAACTGTATGACATTTCATTACAGATTTAGAATTATTAATGATCTCCAACTCTCTACTGGTCCTAATGCCACTTGGATCATAAAGTGGTATTTTGCCTGAAGCCCATCCTCAGCCAGAATTTCAGCAATTCTGGTTTGCTCTTACCTCTGAGTGATCCATGCTACCCACACCTTGAACAGCCTGTGTCAGCCCCTGTCTGCACCACCACGGCACAGGAGCTGCAAGTAACACAGATAGGCAGGGAAACTACGCAGGGACTATGGAAAGGCTCTCCAGCCTGTTTTCAATGCATCATAGCTATTGAAATCGAGCTGCCTTTGGAGCCAACATTTCTGACTGTTTTCCAAATGCCTTCAGCAGCTTCTTGGCCACTAAGAAAAAGGGGTGAAACCTCAGACATGTACCAGAAGCTGTGATATTATATTTTCTCCACCTGCAGTTAGGCTCTGTTTTCCCTAGGAGCTTTTAACGGATACAGGAACTATATACTACCCTGGCAAAGCACTCCCTGGTGTGATTGCAGCTATGGCAGCAAAGCTGTTTTGTACCAGTGCAGGGCTGCTCTGCTCCTGCTCCCCAGTGGGACCAGCAGCACAGGAAGCACCAGACAAAGGCCCCAGGTTGTGCTGCTCCTGGGGCTCTGCCTGGCACAGCCTTGCCTGGGGAAGCTCAGGCCCTGGAAAACGGGGTCAGACAGCAGTCCTGCACCCTGGCATAGGTTAAGGATCACCTCTGTGAGCTGCAGGTGTCCAGTGTGTCACAGATGCAGCCCCCTGCCAGGAACAGAAGAGTGGGCGGCTCTCCCTCTGCTTCTTTGCTTTCACCCCCACACCCCTTCTTTGGCCCCTAAGAAAGCAGTTGTCAAGACAGCACCATCCCTTGCCATGCAAGGATGACTGCTCATATGGGCCTGGTTATCTCAAAAAGTACTACCAAAAAACCCAAAAAAAATCCCCAAGCCCAGATTTATGGCAAGAATTCTGCACATTTGCACATATTGTCTCAGGAAATAAATATTTTTAAGAAGTGGCATTGTTGTTCAATATTATTTGTTGTTCAAATACTGTAAGAGCAGAAGGGGACCACAGCTCATTTTCCCCAGCCCTGGGGGCACAGTACAGTCCCTCTGTCCAACCTGACTTGGGCTGCTCATGAGTGAGGCTCATATGCCAAAAGGGATGAAGAAGATGGAGCAGGACCACAGCCCTCATTCATGCTTTGGAGCCTCTTACCTTTCAAAGGCTGGGTGAAAAACCAAACTATTCCTCTTCTCTACCCCTGCCCATGGCACAGTCAGGTTTGGGGCAGATGAAACATGAACTTAAGCAGTGCTTGGCACCGGTGTGCTGAGCAGGTCCCCAGCACCCTGATCCCTGCTCACATTTCCAGTAACATGGGGAATATATGCAGCTCCAAACAGGATCCCCACGTGGGGAGTTCCCCCTGTCAGCACAGTGACTGTGCACCTACTTTTAACTAGTCAGCAGGGAGATGCTCACACAAAGGCGTGTGATTCAGTACAGCACTACTAAGGCAGCTCTGCGAGTTGCGTGGAGACGTCGGTTGAACTCTTGGGATTCACAACGCAGAACCTTTTCCTGAGGATAGAAACTTACACCTTTTTCATTTCTGAAAGCTCGCCCAGAAGTGATCCAGTGTCATTTCAAACCAGGGTCAGGCAAAGAGCCTCCTTTTTCAATATCTCCATCGTAAGAACCTGCTACCTTTCTTTTAGCACAGAGAAGATGGCACATGAGTTTCCACAGCAGCTGCTGTGCATTCCCAGCTTTTCTTGCAAGGAATGAGCCTGTACTGCAATACACTTCTTTATTTCCCATCTTAAAGTAGTACAACTGAGTTAGGAACATGGTTATATTATGAACAGGAATAATGAAATGGTGGTTTCATTTACTAATTTTTCAGCCCATAAACATCTGTTCTGTGGTTTAGAGAGAAATAATCAGGTTAAAAATTAACACTCCTTCCTAGAAATGGATCATTTTAGTGTGATTTTGATGTAGAAATGGTGAGATAAGAATAATCTAGACGCAAACAGAACTGTCCTCTTTGGAATTAAGAAAAGTCATTCCTAGTTGTGTTATATTAGAGTTCTTAAATTTATCACAAGGAGAACTACATCTTTCTAGCTTTCCAGAGGTGTCCATAGTCCTTAAAATGACTGTTTCCCTGACTGGAGATATAACTTACGTCATTACCATAAGATAAGTTTAAAAAGAGTAAGAGAAAGCCTGGCAATTGGTTCTGTTAGGCTGCCTGATGGCAGTTTCCAGTGTCAGAAGCATGGCACTTACACAGAGCTACAATCCCTGGGGGTCTGGAGGTCCACGTGTTTAAAATATGCAGCTTCCTACCACAGTCTGCAAGGCCTGATCCAATATCTGTGCATTTGTGTACAATGCAGAAGCTTTTTCTTTTTTTTTTTCTGTATTGAAACAAAGAAGCACAGATATATGATCAAGGCAGCAATAGGTCTGGTCATCCTTGCTGAAAAAATTAAAATATTAACAAGTATTATAAGCTAGCAATACCTTTTCATAGTACACGTTCTTACCTGAGCTCAACCTACCGTGGAGCCAGGGAAGTACATCCAGAAGCAAACACAATGCCAGACACAGAACCATGGCTTTTTCTTTCCCTCCTCCTGGGCTGCAGAGTGCTCTGTGCCATCAGGTGAGTGATCACTGAGATTCAGCCACCCCAGCAGCAGCAGCAATGCAGGGGGCACTGACAGACAGACAAGCTCTGACGCTAAGCTCATGTATTCCCTTTATTGAACTGTACTAGTTATTGCAATCAGATTAAGTCACATTTATAAAGCAGACCATCCAGTTGCACTGAAACCGATTATATTCATTACATAGTTTTAATCACTGTCCGGTGAACTGGCAAATCCAATCAAAGCATTAGTCTTTAATTAAAAAATTAAAAAGAAATATTCAGACAATAGCCAAGCAATCACATCACAATGCACAGTTACCTAAAATTGCAATTAAAAAGCAGTTAACAAAAAAGGAAAAAAATCACACCTAATTTTTAACTATCAATATAATACAAGAAGCAACAAAGGGCAACAGCATCAAAGCAGATTTATCTAACACTATAAATTCAGTCAGAAGCAGAAGCTCTAAAGTACACTAGCTGAAGCAGGACAATAAAAAATACTGAGCATGGAATACTTTTAATCTCTTCCATTAATATTCATTTCCAGCTGCTTATAATAGCAGCGCCTCATGGCCAAATCATTAGAGTTTTACATCTGGGTTGCAAATGACACTTTGATTGGATGTAATGTTCAAATGGTCCTCCCCACTGTGCCACCGTCAAGTCTTCTGCAGAGAGGTGTCCTGTAGTGCCAGTGGCTCACTGTGCGTGCTGGCTCAATGTGTGGTTCTGGAAAGACGAAAAAAGGAGACATGCATGAGGGGCAGAATAATAGAAAGCATGCCCATACCCTCCCACTCAGTACCATTTATGCAGAGCTCAACATAAAAGCTTCTCAATTATTACAAAACAAAATGCAATAAAGAAAAAGTACTCATAAGTAACAGCTGCCAATATGACATATTTGCTTTGTTCTGACAGATCTGTTAATGCTGGCATGAACTTAGAAAAAAAAAATGCTACAAGCCAACTATAGTCATGGTTTCCTTTTTTTTTTTTTTTTTTTCTTCTTTCTCCTTTCAATACATATAAAGAAAATGGTAACTTCATGGACAAAAACCCCTGCCTTTACTGCCTTTAGGGATTCCCTTCACTGTAACAATTAAAAAAAAATAAAAATCTGAATCGTGAGGGAACCCTTGCCATATTTTACTCTTTTATTCTCACTCGTACCGGGTGCAAGTACTGGCAGCAAGAGACACCAGATTGTGACACACACTTCTCAGTCCAAGAAATACTTCGGCAGTAACAGCTGAACCGCCAGCTCGGGCACCAGGGTAATATTCCCAGCAGAAAAAAAGGCTGGACATGTAACCCAGAAGTTAAATCTCTTTAAAGAATATACTTTTCTCTACACATTTCTTTCAGCACTTTAGAGTCTCTTTTGTTCCCTTTTTTCCTTTTGGTAGATTTGTAATAGCCTCAATGTCATCACAGTGTCTCACATCAGAGGATGCTGACCTGTCTTGCCATTTTGTGTAGGAGCCAATAAATTGTGGAGCCAACCTCGGAAGCGTATTTTTAGAGCAGTACCAATTCACCTACATTTTGTGTTCTGACTAAAACCCCAGTCCTACACATAAGCTTAGCTTTATTTGTATGATTACCCAATTATTTGAGCAACTACAGAAGTGCTTCATGGTGAGGTTTTCTCGAGCTGAGTCCCCAGCATCCCCAAATATAAAAATTCATTTGTGCTATTTCAAGCCTAGGCATTTTCCCTAGTCTCCATCTGCCTAATAACAGAGCCGGGCAAGTCCGCCAGCTCGAAGAATTAGCTTTTAAACACAAAATGAATTTTGAATCGAATTATTTATTTACAGCGACGAAGCTTTGAAATAAAGTAAGACATTTTAACTTTTCATAAATCATCTGGTCCTTCTACCGCTACCCACAGCTGCACGGTGACCAGGATAAAGGAGCGGTGCCCCTCTCTGCGCAGAGCCGCCGTGTCCCCGGCGGGAGCCGCGGGCAGCGGAGCGCTCCGAGCCGCCGCCAGCAGGTGTCAGAGCGCCGCTGAGTTCCGAGCCGCGGCCCGAGCTCCCGGCGGGCCAGCGCCGCGGACGGGGCCGAGAGAGAGAGACTCCAGCCGGGAAAAGCGTCAAGTCACCGCTTCTGCACTGCTCCGGCCCTCCCAGCACGCCCCTGCCTGTGACACTGAATATGCAGAACTGCAAATCAGAAATTCGCGAATTGACAGCTGGAACTGCTTCGCTTTTAGACGATTTAACATCACCAAACAGAAAATTCAATGGCTTTTCCCTTTGATATACATGGAGATTTTCCTGGCCTTAAGAAGGAATGACCTTTGCAGTGCTGGATGTTATTCTCAAGTCTAACAATGACTTTATGGAGGAGGATGGATGGAGCCCTGCACACACAATAGCCGCACTGACAAGAAGCTTGCCCACTAAACCTAGCTGGGGAAGCATGAAAATGTGAAAGAATACACAGGCTCCTCTGTGGTCACACGCTCCTCAGCATTTTAACAATGGCCATTCCTTGCGCACTTCATTGCAGTTCTATTTTTAGGTCATCCTGAATATCAATAAAAAACCCAAAAGGTTTACCAGCTTCAAATTGAAAGAAGGGCTATTCGTGGTAGACAAATCCATACTTAGTTAGGCAGTGTCATTTAAGAGATAATGCACAATCAGCACTGGATGCATGACGCACAGCCTATAGTCAGGGAACATGATTTCAAACTTGTGTGGCTGCTGCATTGATTACACCAGGCAGGTCAATAAAGGAATGGTATGTGGCTCTAAATCTGATAATGAAGCTTTTATTGTGAGCCCTCCCTCCTCAAACATCAGCTAATAACATGTTCTGAACATTCCCAATACAAGGAATACACTGGGTTTGGAATCAGAATTTGTCAAAGGAACAAACAGATTGTGCTCAAATACTGCAGCCATTTAGAGCTGGGTCAGGCAGGAGCTGAGAAACCAGCTGTGCACTAGGGCTAGGAGTTTAAAAAATTACATTTTTCATATGCAAATCTTGATTTTGTCTTAGTACCTTGGGAATGTACCATTTATTCCCCGTGCATGCATTACTGACAATCAATATGCTGGCTAGTGCCCGGACCGTGCAGGTAATAGATAGAGCCGTGTTTTACACAGGGCCTCACGTACAGGTCTGTAATGCCCATGGACATGAGAGCCTGTGTGCTCTGCATCCTTCCCCTGCCTTTCTGAGCAGATCCTGCTCGAGCCATGGGCACAGATGCCAAGTCCTGCACACACAGGTGCTGGTGAACACTGGGTGAAAGCTGCATAACCACCACTGTGTGTTTGAAAGCCCCATGGGAACCTCTCTATAGCCTCTGCCACCCATATACGTTTCTCACACACTAAAAGGCATTTCAAAACGTGCCTTTCAAAAAATACTCCAATAACTTGTCTCCTATTATTAGCAATTGTCATTTCTTAACCTCTTGCTTCTACTCCCCATGCCCCATGCATCTGCAGCTCATTGGGATTGTGTTCTGCAGATGTCAGAAAGCATCCGAGCCATTCAGGGCTTATGTCTCTTCTCTCACACATGTGTTTCCTATATTTGACCCATGGTTTTTCAAACACGTTTATTAGGCACTTTTCTGTGTGCCCAGACACAGAAAATTACCCTGGCTGATGAGACTTTTGGAGCAATTGAAAATCAAGTATTAAGAATGCCCTATGCCTTAGTAGGAATAGTTTTGACCCAAATGGAGCCCCTGGGCTTAATAATTCAGCAGGAGGAAATCATGAAGACCAGAAGGAAGCAAATGTTTTGAAACATGTGCTGCTACAGGAGTGCTGCTACCTAAGCAGCCTAAGGGAACTTCACCCACCTTTCCATCAGAGGGTGGCCTGGCTCAAAAGAGATTGAGTATGATTTTTCAACTCCAGAAACTACGGTTAAAATTTTAAAAAATAATAATTTAAAAACCAACCAAAAAAAAACCCCAAAAAACCCAAACCCTTAAAGTTAGTTTCCAGAGGAAAACAGAGCAGCCACAAAAATGCAGGCCCTCCAGGAACACTCCTGTGTGTGTGTGCACATGCCTAGCAGCTCCAAGGCCATCCATACACATGCCCGTCTGGGGCCAGCAGGAGGCACGACATCATTTGGAAGCTGAACAGGAAAAATGGTTCTTCCCAGCTCCTGTTAGACCCCCTGGTTTACGCACGGCTCACAGCTGATACCCCACTGAATACATCATTCTGAGACATTATTGCAGCTGGAAAACTCTACAGCAGCACTAAGTCACCTGTCAAGATCAAGTAAGTCACAGCTTATTTATAGGATAAGGTTGGAAAATCTTTCCCTAATAATAATGCAAAATGGATAGCACTTCCATTAGCTATGTCAGTGGGAAAAATGCAACTGCCCCAAGTCTTGGGGTTGTTGCAGTGTTTAAGTGGAATTTTCTACTGGCTGCACAATCCCCAAATGAACCATTTATGCAAGTCTCTGTGATCAAGGAACTGGGCGATGGGTTTTGCAGGAAATAAAAAAAAAAATTCAAAGAATCGTTGATTATTGTCCATGTAGATACTGATTGCTCTCCAGATCTTCCCTGGAGACACCCCCTGCCTGCCCTCTGGATGCAGATCAAGCCAGTTATGCAGGACATCCACAATGAGTACTTCTCTGTGTTTTTACATGCATGATTATGAAAACACTGGCATGACAATCTCCATTTTCAGAGCTCTGTATCAAGAAGGAAAGCATCAGGCTTGAAAGATGATCACTGACAACAGTTCAAAGAACTCTTACAAGCTATATAAAGATGGAGAGGAAAGCACACACACACACAAAGCAGCACATGATGGAGCGAAGCTCCAAGCCAGGCAGTCAAGCTGGGAGTCTCCCACACTGCAGTGACACTCACTGCCAACAAGTCACAGGTGTACTACACAGGAGCAGGTGAAAAAAATAAAATGCAACTGTGAGGGGTGTGATAATGGTTTTGGGCCATAACACATCCAGTCTACGCTGCCATTGTGCATCTGTTACAGATTTAGACGTTTTCTATCAGCCATTTACAAATATACTGTCTATGCATGAGCACATACCCCTCAAAGACCATATGTTATGAAAAGGTTAAGAAATGGCCTAACAAGGTTGGTGATGCCCACAACCCTCAGGTGAAATTCCTACACCTTCTGCAGTGTTACCCAGAGACTGGGAATTTGATGAAAGGCTACAAAGCCCCTCTCTCCCCTTCCAAATTCCATTGAAATGAACAGAAACCATTCCTCAAATAATTTCAATAAGAATTATGGAGATAATAGATTCACGTGACAGTCAGCCAACATGAAAATTGACTGGTAATTAGCCATTGGGTGACCTATTAATCCCAATATTTTTTCTCAGGGTGCAGGGGGTTCACCAGACCCAGGTAAGAGCCCAGGTAGTTTCTCTCTGCCTCTCTCCACCTCTCTTCAGATTTCTATCACCTCTTCAGGCACTGTCTGATTCCAAGCACAGAGATTGGGGTCATGGCTGGGGACCACTGGGACTCTGTCCCCTCCACCCCCATTCTCTCTCCTTTTCCCTTTACAGAGCAGAGCTGGAAAGCAAGAGAAGTGATGCCTCCCCTGACTGCCAACATGCACAGCTTGCCAGACAAAAACTAAAGCTCAGATTCAGGCACTGACTTGAAGCAAAGGTTTGTCTCCCATTTGAACATATATAAAAAAAGAGACAAAACAAAACCTCCAAATTGCGACAAACAGAAGCCAGAGCGTCTAAATATTTACTAAATACCATCTGCAGCAATCTTTTTTCACTGTTTTGCATTTTTTAATTCAAACTGGTCCAAAAATAACTCTCTCAGCTGTTATTACTCATTACATATCCATAAGAACACACATGTGTGTGCACAGGTACTACTTCCCTTTAACAGCAACCCATAAAGATAAAAATCTTCATGCCTTGAGTTTATAAAGGGATTACTTTAGGCAGAGGACACGAGATGACCCTTGCTTTAGCCATTGGAGATTATGCTCTCTACAGAAAGCTGTGAGCCTTAAATTGGTGCTGTTCTAATCCTAAACTGGAGAGGCATTCAAGGGATGCCATGACCCAGAAGAGCAAGCAGAAAAAAAACTAAATTAAAAAGAAGGCACACTGAAGGAGGAGGGTAGGAAAGGAAAGAGAAAGTGAAAAAGAAAGGAGAGCAATCTTGCCTTATAGAATAAAACTATTTATTTTTAATTTTATTTTCTGGTATCTACTTTCCCTTTGCTATCAGACTCTAAAGAAAAATCACCTTTGCACCCCCTTGCAGTTTGTATGAGCTTATTTTTAGAACTGTTTGACAATTATCCAAGGGTCTAAGACTAACAGATGGCCTGTCTTAAAGCCTCATATGTTCACTAGTTTGCACTTCTGACAAACAGTAAATGTACTCAAGAGTGTGCCATAAACAGGGCTGAATGAATACTCAGAACACAATTTAGTTAATACACTTCATTAAAACTGATAGTGGTAACCAATGTTTCCCATAAAACCAGGTGTTAATTGCCCTTCCAGTTGTTTCAGGTAACTTAACCAGTGATATTTATATGTTTAGATCATAGTTTTGCAGGCAGCACAGTATTACTTCTTTCCTTTCCCTTGGTATTTCACCTGCTACATAAAATGCTTGTAACAAGTGAACTCCAAGTTATCATGGTATGCAATAAAAAAAAAAAAAAAAAATTGTCAGGCAAGACAGGTTCACATGTCCCCTCTTTATTTGAAGAGTCCCTTGAAATGGAGGCAGAGGATAACGAAAGGTGGCACATCCTTTGTGAAAGGCAACGGCTGCCTGTGTTATGGCTTCCTTCATCTCTGAGCATCTGATAACTTGCCATACGTCAGTCAGTCCCTGTGTCAGCACACTTTGAGATGGCACTTCAACAAATGCAGGTAGAAAGCTGTCCTTTACAAGTTATTGAACCAGGGGGGAAAAAAATCATTTTGAGTGTCTAAGAAAATATGCCTGGAGGTTCGGTGTGGGCTGAGAAGCGAAGTTGCCTGTTTCCAGTGGAAATAGCTGCTTCTGAGTTACTCTGAAGCTTGCACGTGATTACTCCAGGGCTAAATGCACCTTTCACTGGTACTGGGACACGCCTGTGCCACGACTGAGCGGCCCCTGGAGTTCCTGTGCCCACTGCGGAGGATGAGCATCCTCCCCCAGTGCCGGCTCGCCCGGGGGACCCCCAGAGCCACCCCCAGAAACGCGCCCGGCTCCGGCCGTGACCAGGACCCGGCGCTTCATCCGGCGAGGTCAAAGGCGAGGTTCCCGAATCGTTCCCTTTCCGTGGCGGGGGGAAGCCAAGCCGCTGCAGCCGTGCCCGCCGAGAAGCCGGCTGCCTTTCCCCGCCGGCAGAGCCTCTGCTGCGCCGCCCGCAGCCGAGCCCCGTCCCCGCCCCGGCCGCCCTTTGTTCCGCGCCGCCGCCGCTCCAGCTCCTCCTGTCCCTTCCAACCCACCCGTGCGTTTGGAGAGGCGTTCCTGTGCTGTTCCGCTTCGAAAATTTACCTTCCTATACAAATGCCTTTCTTGGAGTTATTTTTCCCAGCGCCATACCATGCTCATGCCCGCTAAGAATTGCTACATGATTTATGAATTTACTCTTCTGATTCAGGTTGTTTAGTCCTAACCAGACTTTGAAAACTCACCTAACACGCTTTCCCCTTTCCACCTGAGACTTATGATTTTGTATCATCAGTCTTCTAGGTCTGCCATTTCCGTTCTTCCTAAAACTCAGAATAAACCAAGTTGAGCCTATTGCAAGCGAACTCCAAGCACAGCCTAAGCCTGGCATAGCCTCTTGTATTCTATTAAATGCCTCACCGAAAAGTCTATACACTTCTTCCAAAAACACTGGGTAAAATGCTGAAGCACAAAAGCAAACTGAAGCCTTTGGGAAAACATCCTTACCACAGCACTTTGGAAATAAAAAAACCACAGAGGAATACATTATTAAGGGATAACCAGAGTCTTCTGTTAGAGAAACTAGCTGTAAACACACCGTGATTCACTGAGGCACCCAATGAAAACAGGGAGCTAATAATACCTGTCCTGAGGGACCGCACGCTCCTGAGGATTTCACTCAGAAATGCAAATTTATCAGCATCCTTGTAACTTGTAGTCTCCAGTATGCCATGTACAAGATCAAAAATAAGCCAAAGGAAGAACCTTACACTTCCTCAATATAAAGTGAGAGGGACAAATTTAATTACTGTTGTCAGAAGTGTATGAAACCATAATATTTTTAGAATACTGTCACTCCTTCCTCAGCCCCACTGTTGTTCCCTGACTGGATTCCAGAACCATTTCTGATCCCAAGAGCAGAAAATGGTTTGCAGGATCCCAGCACAGTGCTCTGCCTACAGCAGTGCTGCCTTAACCTGCCTTGGGTCAGTCCATGTTTTTCTGGGAAGCTGCTCCCACGGACATTCGGGGTCACGGCCACCCCTGTGCCCCCGGGATGTGTCACAAACCCGGCAGGCAGCAGCACGAATGCCCTGTGCTCAGCTTTGAAGTGACCCTCCAAAGCTGTCCTCGAGAATGCAAACACCCACTTCCAGTCTGTTTCCAAACCTAAGCCACAGGAATCAGAGAAAGCATCTCCTGCCCACAGGGACACTCCTCTCCCTGTACTGCACAAAAAACCCCAATGCATGCCCCAGTGCTGACCTGTTTCCAATCTACTTACAGGTCCTACTCAGGGAAGCAGTGTTTCAAAATAATTTTTCAAGATGTAAACAATTTTCTGGGAATCTTTCTTAGGTTTTCCTCTCAAACGCATGAATTTTTGATTTCTTAGAAACCAATCCAAATCTTATCTCATTAATCCCTCCTTGATCTAAGGTAAATCATATTGCATAAGCCAGTTAATTGCTCATTTCTGTGAGGGCTGGAATCATCATTATGAAGCTCTTTCTGGCTCCTCTAAACACCAAATTATTTCCTGGATAGGGTCTTTATTATAGGACCAGGACGGTATCTTTTCAAAAAATACTTAAGAGTGAAAGGGAATCACTTTTAGAAGTTAAAATGCATAGGGTAAAGCTTCACTGAGTGACTGTTTCCATGGGAATATAAATCAACAAAAGCCAGGAAATTCAGAGTAGAACTTAAAACTTGCTCTGTTGTGTTCTGTTAAGGCAAGGGTCACTGAACACCACCTGATTACTTTTTGTTGCTTTTTTCCCTGCACCAGTGAGGTATTCCTGGTATTAAGGACAGGTATAAAACAGTCTCTGTCTTAACTATGAATTTAAATGCAAATATTAACAGGGGCAGGTCTGACATTCATAACTTAGGCAACTGGGAACTGCAGCTGAACCAGGTTCCTTGGGCCAAATAAGCAAGTGCGGACAGCCAGACTTGAGACAAGCAGCACCTGCCTGCAGCAGGACCACAGCCCTTCGACCAGTAATTCCTTTAAGAAGCAGCGACTAAAGTAAAATTCCTTCTAATGGAATACTGATCTGACAAATTGTATTGCCCTGTGTTATGGATACAGTTTTCTTAGAGGCAGATAAGTATTCCTGTCATGCGGCACCCACACAGTGCTCAGGCTGACAAAATGGCTGGTCAGTGACCTGTTGTCTTGGATGTAATGGTTGATATTGCTGATTTCTAATTTCAAAAGGGGAATAAAAATCCAGTGCAAGTAGCTCTGCTATAAAATAGCTAGGCCATAGTTAGAGAAGTGCTTTACATGCTGCCCCATTAGTGTTGGTGCCACCAGCAGAGCAGAAATCTGCAGACAGGTTTGTGTTCAGACCACTGCCCACTGCCACAAGGAATTAACCCTGGAGGAGCTAGGAGTGTGAAAGAGCCATGCAAAATTTGTCCTTGTGTGTAGAAGAGGGGCCAAAATATCACCAACATGAGCCATTTCCTCCAAGACACCTTAGGACAAAACAGCGAGGCAACATTGCTGTGGCATGTGTGCAAAACAGCTGGGTTAAATGGGGTTTTCCAGCCATTGCAGTTCCATTACAACAGTCACACCGGTCTCAGGAAAATCTGCCTCTGTAACAGCAAGATGCCATGTCTTAAACAATCTTGATTTCATGCAAAGACTAAGGGCATGTGCCAGCCCCAAAGAAGGACACATTTTTCAGAAGTAAATTTGTCCTAAATAACCTCACTGCTCCTTTTGGAGACAATAACGTAACACACCAATGACAGATATGCCATACACAGCCAAACCTCAATGCCCATGGCAATTTATTCAGGTTTAACTGCGCAGCAGAAACAAATGAGGAGGCTGGGTGGTCAGGCAGGAGGTCTCCCCCAGGGCTGGCACGGTGTGGGCACTGCTATGGCCATTCCTGCTCAGTGCAAAGCCCAGGCAATGGGGTTCTGGGGACAGGCTCTGCACAGAGGTGACCTCTGGGTGTCCATACTGCCTGCCCGGGATGTGGCACAGAAGACACACAACACACTCTGCAGTGCATCAGCTCAAGCACAGCTGAGTGATAAGCTCAGGACTGCTGCTGCCAAATCTGGTCTGGCTCACGCAGAGTTGGGGTGACAGAGCCTCGCTGAACCCAAGCTGACCTTGCACAGAGCCACGAGCTGTCTCCACACTGATTCCATCAGCACATGCCATCTCACTCTATCATCTAGATTTTTCCAGCAAAGCCCCATCACTTCACTGAGGATAGGTAGTTTAGTATCTCATAAGGTATTCCATTAACTTGAAACACGAAGGGAACATTAACAATCCTTCCACTGGCACTTACAGCCCAGGTCGGGTCACTGCACACGTGCACCCAACCCTGCACCAATCACTCCCATCCCCTTCTCATTTTCCTTAAGCAGAACAGGCACTACGTGAAAATAAGCTGTATTCTGAGTTGTTTTTCCTTTCTCCTCTGGTCAAAGGGAGGTATAAAACTACTCTCAAAATACGCTGTTAAAGCAGGGTATAATTAGGCAAACAACAGCATATGATTGAATATACTTCTCTGGAAGGAATAACAGAGGAGCAAACAGCAAGATTGTTCCAGGCTTGTTTTCACATCCCTGAGATGGGCTGGACTGAGAATACTGACAGCCTTCCTGACAAGAGCATGGAGGTGCAGGCAGTGACAGCCCTATACACACAGCCAGGTGCAGAAAAACAAGTAGACCACTGAGTTTCTAACAATTCCTTATCCTTTTGCTGTTCTCAGACCATTTTTTTTTTAATTTTCCTGGCCACTCATCATGCTTCTCCATGTACCTGACCTCATAGAAGAATGAGAACAGGTAAGGCAAGGAAGAATTAGCAGGTGTCTCTCTTTCGGTTTTTAAAATCCCCCCGGGAAAACTGGCCCTTGAGATGGGGTCACAGGGCAGGACCCCTGTCCTCAGCTCAGTCCAGCAGCCAGGGCTGCTGCTCCTGCTGAATTTCACTGGCTGAGGAGATTACGCCCTAAATCTCTTACTCAGAAAAACAGGGGTACACACACAAGGCCTTTTAAATTTCTTCATGAAATCATTTTTCAAATTCCTTCTAGCAGTAAAAGTGATGGGGGCCCCACCAGCACCACAGCAGTAGGCAACAGCAGTACAGTATCACTCCAGGATTTCCTGTCTGGAGTCTAGGCTTCACATCTGAAATACAGCACACACACACAACATTTGTATGACCGAGGAAACACAAGACGCTTGCCACACATTTATTATCTTCCTGGGGAAATTATATAGAGGACAAAAGAGACTATATTTACTCCCTCCCCAGCTGCTTTTACAATCTAATAATTTATTTCTCCTGGACATAAATTTCAGATTTAAACGAAATCCCTGAAACCTAAAGATGCCACATGGTAGAGGCTAGGGCAGTATTTCTTTCTGGTTTGGAGATAGAGTGCTTAATGCATTGCTCAGTTAACCAGTAGCCTTAAAATTCTGGGGGGGTAGGGGGTAGAAAGAGACAAGCAATTAGACTGAGGCAGACCTTAGGTGCAAATACAGGTGACTGTGATTACTACCTTCACACACAGAGTTAAAAATATCTGGTTATTGAAAATTATTTTCTCAGTCCACAGGGGTTTATCTAGGTTTAGACGGAGATGTTTATTTTTTCTGCAGCAGCCGTACTGAGGATTCTTTTACAACATTTTCCTTACATAGAAGCTATATATCATTCACATTTCTGAAAGCTGAGGTGCCTTCTATGATGTAAGAAATCTCTGCAATTAGAAACAAGTGTATCTTTTTTCAGAAAAATAAAAATGCATCTCCAAACCCTTCAAGGCAGAAACTAAGTTAGCAGTGCTCTTAGGGCAAATGTAAAATTCCAGGGTATAAATTCATGTTAACTGTTACAAATATATCCATCTGTTCACAGATTAACTAGTGACTGAAACTGATGAGTCCACTGAAATGTAATTTTTAAGTCCACTAGCGTCTGTTCTCTTCTAGTAATAAAGTAAATGCTTTTCAGTAACTCTGCTGCTTTTCAATGCCAATTTCCATTTAAGTAGGTTCAGGTTCTCTCTAAAAAAAAACCCCTAAAATTAAAATAGCAAGTGCCTTTTCTTTCCAAAGGTCAAACTCAGCTTTTAAAGAACACGCAACATTTCAGCAAGGCAGAGAGGACAAAACTCCAATCAGATAAATGGGCTGTGTAATGATTGAGAACCACGGCTGCCTCAGGTTTCTGAATGGGCTGCAGCATAAAATTTGGCACAGACTGATGTTGAAGCTTATATCTCTTTTACTGCAGACAAGAAATTCACTGAAATATATAAATAATGAATGTGGCTGGGGATCTCTACTGGGTCTACTGCTGGTTCTGCAAGATGCAGGAGCAGAAACATACACTGCTCCATGTTTTTATTATTAGGGAATCCTTGTTCTCCAACAATAAACACAGAATATTTTATCTGAAATGGCTTCTGCAGCACATCCAATATAAGTTTCAGCTCTCTAGAAGTGCCAGCAAATTGCAGAAAGATAAGTTACAAAGACGTACCTAATTTGCTGTGATGAATTGTGTGCATGCTTCAGTGATCAAAACTGCAGCTGAGACCTATTATATTTAATGATCTAGACATTTCTTGTGAAAACACTCAGGCATATACCGTTATGTCTGGACAAGCATCCCCATTTTGGTCTTTGCAAGCAAACGAAGAGACTGAACTTTCAAAAGGATGCTGAACAGCACTCTCGATGAGATCTTTTAAACTGAGGCTGATCAAGCTCCAGTATTTTCTTTAAATAATGCTTATACTCTGCCTTTTCCAGTGCAGCATCCCTCTTCCTTTGAAAAACAGTCAGTTCCTCTGGATGCTAGCGACACTTACAGGAGGCAACGGAGCTAGTCTGTGCTCACACCCCAAACTATGCTCCACGGCAGCTACTACAGCAGGAGAAAATCAAAGGGGCTGGATCAGAGATCTCTTCCCACCAGCAAAGAAAATCTCTGTCAAGACATTTCAGAGAGAAAACAAAAGAAAAAAAAAAATAATTATTTGTCTACATGTTACACAAGCGTTCTGTTTCTATTTTAAGGCCCCTGCCCTGCTTACAAAGGCATGTGCTACCCAGCCCGGCAGGGCCAAGCAGGGGTAGCCGGTTGTGCTGTCCCTGAGGACACTGCTCCTGCACAGCCAGCTGTGCCACGGCCATGCTCACAGCCCCACAGCTTATGGCCCCTGTGCTCGAGCCTCTACACAGAGCAGCAGGAAACGGGGCTTCCTACCACCCTCCTGTGGGGACAGGGATGTCACCTTGTGAACACGTGAAGCACTTTGGAATAAAAGCTCGGAGGTTTCCAGGGCTTTATGTCTGTCTCCTCCAAAAATGTCCTGCATGGAACAGGGTATAGTATTAAACCTTGCCTTTCTAAATTCGCAAAACAGGGAAAAAACGATCTCAGAAAATGTGCTGGTAGACTTAATTAATTCATGGTTATAAGAACCAGAGATCTGCAGAGAGAACACACAGAATTTTCTTTCTACACACATCCAAGAGCTCATGCTCTCCCTCCCTGGTCAGTAGGAACCTCCATCTATCATTCATTGTTCAACAAAACACAGCAAAACATAAACATGTGCTTTTGAGTCCAGAAATAAGGATTTCAAAGTGCTGAAGTTTTCATTCACCTGAGGAGCTGCTAAATAATATCACAGTGGTAATTTGTGATAGTGTAGTAAAGAATGAAGAAAAGGTATTTGTAATTGTTGACATAAGAAAATTAATTTTCCATCCCTAAACTTTTTCTCATCTCTCCTGTGAGCTCTGATGCAATGTTACTGACTGGCACTGCTGAAATGCCAACTTGCATTTCTCATCCTTAATTTCTCTCTAAATGTCATTAGTAATTGTTATTGCCAGACCAGAGAGTGCAATCTGGTCTTTCTGAAAGAAAATCCATTTCTCATTTCTTCTCCTGTGCTTCCTCCTTTTGGTCAGGATGGATGTTTAACACAGCCCGTGTGCTCTGCTTCCATGAGGAATGCATTAATGTATCTGGAAGTACAACATTCCTGCTTTATTTATTTACATATAGTATGCCTGGATCCTTATGAATATCAAATTGTATATTCAGAAGGGTCTTCAAAGCACATCTTTCAAGAACACTAACAAGTCTTAATTGAATAAAGCTAACAAGTAGGGGAAGGGAACACCCTTTAATGTGTGCATACAAGACTCCTCTCTGGATGCTTCCGTAATTTACCCTTTCTAGGGTGCAGCAACGCTGTCAAATATGAAAGCACATTGTATGATTTTCCTCTCTTTTTGTTACATGGAAAAGAAACCTCTTCAGTGAGATGTGTAAACTAGTCTACTTTGGTCTGGATTAATGCATCACCCTCATCGCCTCAAAGAGTAAAACATTCTCCATCACTAAGAGGGGAGGGAGCTCCCCTGTGCAAAGGAAAACCTGCCAGTGTAAAAGGCTGGCTCCTTGCGTATCACAATGTATTGAGCCAGAGATTTGTACAGTTTTGAGCAGCACCTACAAAATTTGGTCTCTGGTAGTTAGAGACAAGTAGCACCTTGGCACAGTGAGTCAATTTTAGGGGGCACTCCATGTCCCAACAGACCTTAAACAGATCTCCCCGTAATCGGCACATCTTGCACTTTCACGTCTGCATCACATTTTGTAAGGTATATAAATTAATTAATTCAAAGCTAAGCTGCATTTCCATACCCACTAACTAAAGGCATCTTATCTCAAAATAAATAGACATTTGAACATTTCCAGCCAGGAATTGTGCTTTCAATAAACACAATTGATGCATATACATTGTCTCTTGGCGGCTTACACTCCTGCCCATCTGTTGGGATGGCATGGTGCCTGCGCAAAAGTTGGTTGGACCCTTGCCCTAGGGCATAGATGACAGGCAACGACGGGTTTAGCTGGGCAGCCTGAGCAGCAGATCCAAGTGCCATCTCTGCTGGAGGAAGCCCCGTCTGTGTGCCAGCATGCCACATTGGAACGACATGCCTCCTTACACTTGATCACACATGTTGACACTTGGGTGCGCTTAAGTGCATTAATGACTAAAACGATGCCTTTCACCTGGCTCCCTTCTTTTTTTCCTCCACTCTGCACGGCTGCTGGGTTTTCTGCACATGTTAATGTGAAGTTGTGTGCACTTTGTTAGCCAGGGCCAGCCACAGAATGGCCCTAATGTTTAAGAAATGTAGGCATTTTTGTAACGAGCTATGCTGCTCCAGTGCCAGACATATCTTCATCTCAGGTGAGAGATCTTCCTGCCTCTCATTGAAGAGGCCTCAGACAGGATATAGATATTGTTCAGAACCATCTTTCCAAATGAAAATGCTGCACCCCGGCACTATGCCCCACAGAGGGCAATTCAAGATTTCTGCACCATCCTTTGTTGCAGCAGAGGTGGCCACGCAAAGAGGCCACACGGTCTGGATTCCATTACTGCTCCAACAGCCCCAGCAAACACCCCCTATCAAGGGAAGAAGGTGCTGGCTGACAAAGCACACAGAGGTGAGGGAGCACGAACAGCCCTTGCTCTTACGTTAACCTCTGTGGATGTCAGGAAACCTCCTGCACAGAACCCCAGCTGCAGCTGCTGCAGGCACAGCACCAGCCCCTGCACTGCATGGTCTGCAATGGTGTTTGTTAGCTTTGGTCCTCATCAGAGCCCATTCCTAAGCCTAAATTGTCATACAGCCTCCTCTTCCTCCTCTGAATTTAAGCACACACATTGAAAACCAGAAACCTTATAGGTAAAAACTCTTCCCTGCTGTGAAAACAGATCACAGATAAAACTTGTGGGTTTGCAGTCCATAAAGAATGTTCAGGCAGGCAGACTCAACATGATGGGTATATGCCTACAGCACTTTTAATTTTTAATTATTGTTAGTTATAATTATCTGACTGCGTCTGAATGAAACCCAGCAATATGGCTGGAATAGATTTCGGTAATCTTGTAATTTATTAGCTTTGTAACTACTAATAATTAAAATTTAACAATACTCCAAGCACCATAGCAACATTTTTTTTAAGAAACACTAGCCAAATCTGCTAGGGTAACGGACTAGATAATTTTCACAATATTAAAGAAGGAATGACATTTAAAAAAATTTAAAAATTAGAAAGTAAAAGTGCAAAAGAAATAAAAATAGCTAACAGGTTCTTAAAAACCAATCAAAAAGCAAAGTGCAAAGATAAAAAATCATTTTTAAAAGAAAAAAAAAAGGATGTTACTTGCAGACAATTCATTCTACACGTGATTTTGTGTGTGCTTTGTATGAAATTTAGAAAGAGCTCGTGGTATGTTTTCAGTAAGAAGCTCTTGGTGTTTGCCATCTAAGCCACACTAAATCCTGAAATACAGCAAAAGTGAAAGCACTGCCTTGAGATAGAGCCACGTTTCAGGCCCCATTTGTTCTGCCATCCACACACTCTCAAGAAGAAACATTTTCTGCATCTTCCTCAAGATACCATGGAATTGCCTGTCTCTCACTGCCTGAATGGACACTGGAGCCCAGAAACACTGAGACACTCATGTGCAAGCACACAGGGCTGGTTGGAAGAAACATTTTACTTCTACTGAAGTAAGCTTTCTTATACTGCCAGAAACTAAGTAAAGTCCCTTTTTCAAAGAGGAGCTGGAAATATGGTTGGGTACAGACTTAAAATTGCTTAAGTCTTTCTTCAGCGCTCCCTTGGTGGTGAAGTGAGCCCTTGGATGCAGCCCTGCAGACTCACCTGTGGGCAGGTGGATCACAGCCAAGCCAAGAGGCTCTCCTTCCCCCCCGTGCCCCAAAACACACGAGATGAAGTACACACGTGCCTGGGGTACCCAGATGGCCCCAGGAAGCACAGGCATGAGCAGCTGGAGATGTTTCTCCCCACTGCCCCCCTCCCAGGAAGGCCAGCCCAGGTACAGAGCAGCTCCTCTGTGTCCCCACTGGGCCACGTCAGCCCAGCGGGTGGCTCACTGTGGTGCCCCCTGGCCTGGGCAGGTCACAGTCCTCTACGTCCTCACAGCCCTGTGGTCTGATGTGGCACATCGAACATCAAGCTGACATTAAAGCAGATTTTAAAAGAGAAAACCTGCTTAGGGCTTGATCTGCTGTAATCAGCAGAAAGAATCCCAAGGACTTTGATGTGGACCAAATCAAGCCCCTGGAGGACATTCATGGTAAATCATTATTAATATAATGAGTGCAATTTCTGTGCAGCAGCTCATTCCTGTTTATGGATATATGAAAATTGCTAGCTTTTCACATAAAATAAAACGAGAGGGGAGACAGACCACAGTGTTAGCCAATGAGCCATAGTAGCTCCTTTTGTTATGTGTACACTTAAAAAACTGGGCATTTTAAATGACAGCACATTCCTCCAGTGAAGCTCTCTTAATTTAGTGGTTTGACATATCTCCAAATCTGAGTGGAAAAGAAAGCCCTTTATTCATAGCAGGCAATAAAACACCTGAACACCTGTGCTAGGAAAGACCTGGCAGGTACCCTGCTCCCTTGGTACCTGGATTATTTGCGCATTGTTTATTACATCCCTTGCCTTAGTTTTCATCAATTGTAATCATTTAGGAGGAAACAGTATGATTAACAGTGCACAAGCAAACAGCAGGAATTAATCCTTTAAATACAAATACTTCACCGGTTATGTGATGGCTCCTTGGAAAAGCAGTGTGGCGAAAGAGTATGCACAAAAATCCTCCTCAAGTTTTCTCTGAAAACCACTGCTCAGCCACAATTTGCTTAATACAATTTCTCGATGCAAACAGCTGAGGAGGGATCTCTCCTTGTGAATCACACCACAAATATAACTCTCAGCACCCATTATGTGTCATCATTTCTGACCCATCCTTGGGTCTGGCGGGGTTCCCTGCCACATTTTAAATAGCAAAGATCAAAATTTCACTTGTCAAAGAGCAAGCTCACCTGCCACGTCCGAGTGCCCCTGGCTCTGGCTGCCTCTGAGGAGCTGGACCAGCAGCTCCCAGCACAGCTCCTGGAGATGGGGGTTTGTCTGAAAGGGCTCCTTCTGCCCTACATGTAAGAAAACCCCAACCCTCCACCTCTACACTTGTTCCAGTGAGCACGTTTCAGTAGGGGAATGAAATGCCATAGCCTTGGTGTTTTATATATGAGCTATAAATTCACTCTTTTTCCAGGAGAATTTCATGATATTCATAGCTGTCAATTGTACAAAGTGAGGATGTGAAAAACACAGAGCTGCCAGCCTTTCCTCTTCTGCCCTAAGGGTGTGTGCGGTTATCACACATACTCTTTCCTTTGTGTTCCACGCTTAACTTTCCCATGTTTTCTTTCCTTATTTCCAGTGAGATAATGTAAGCAGTTAAGTAGCATTCTGTTTTCTTTTCTTGTGGCAGTACCATCAAAATAACATCACTGACTCATTGCTCCAGATTGTCACCAAAATTCCCTTCATTTATAAAGCAAGTTCAGCTCCTCAGAGTGTTCCTAAGCCTTGGTTTTACAGCTCCATCAGATGGTGTAAACTCAAAGCAAAAACCTATATTAAAATATAACTACTAGTTCTGCTGCACAAAGAGGGTTTGATCACTTCCAGAGCATTAAGTTACCAAAGCAGTGTCTGCACCAGCCACTGGAAGTACATTTACAGCAGCATTTACAATTACTCATCGCATGGCACACATAGTGTTTACCCTGTTTAAAAAAAGTTCTCAAAAATCAAGAGGGCTAGTTTATGCCAGTTGTGACATCTCTAAAAGTCACCTTTTCCCTTGCTGCCTTCATTTCCCCCACCTTCCTTGTTTTTCCTGCTTTCTACGAGCACTCCAAATAGTTGAATGCTCAATTTTTTAAAAGTATTTTCAGTGGTTTCACTTGAAAATACAAAGAAGGAAAACAGCGTGTAGGTTCAGATTTTGATACCAGTTATTTCATGCCAGTGGGAAAGCAAGTTCAGAACTGAGCAGTCAAATTTATCAAGTAGAACCCCTTGATTGAGGCTGCTTCGCCCACATAAGATAATTGCACAGTTAAGGACACAGAAAGGTTTATGCAGATTTAACCCTAAGTAGCAGTTGAACAAATAGGTTCACTAAAATAATGCTAAATCTTCATTACTCAACAAAAATATAACCAACAGTTGAGGAATTTAGAGCAGGCAGAACACCAAACACCAGAATCTTACACACCAGAAACTAATGAGATAATCATGCCAAGGCAGACTGGTTCAAAAGTCTTAAGCATTTCTAACTGATTTATACACACATTTTGTGTCCTCCTTGGCTCCAATATTTGCATTAGTAAATTCCCTGGCATAAAGTAAACACACATTTCTGAGTCACTACTGAAATAAAGACTAAAACTGTGCAGATAAGTATTGAATTTTCATTCAGCCAACATCATAAAAAACTATTTGTGTAATTATTAGGAATTATTATAAGCAGAAAAATTTTGAGTGCAGAAAAATCCTGCATAAAAACTGAAAAATTACAATCCTAATTTATATGATTAAAGCTGACATTTGCAGCAATTGTGCAATGCACAAAACTTCAGAATTGAAACACCATGTAATTAAAATCTGTAATTGCAAAAACCAGACTGCTTAGACTATAATTTAACCAGGTTCTCTCTATTTGATCATCTGATTCTAAAGGTTAATGCAGTGGCCTAGGAAGCCAGTGTTCCCATTTTAATTGTGCTGGCATTTTGACCAAACACCACTTTAAGGGAGATACCGGAGGAAAAAATCAAAGCTGTCTTTGCAAGCCACTGCTGCCTTCATAAAACGTTCATAGTGAGAACACACAAACCCAAAATCTGCTGACTTTATTAAAATATTAACAAGGTATAGTTAAAACTTTTGTACACTTATGCAAATCAGGTCGCTAGAACAAGGGAAAGGCGGGATCCCCTGGGAGAAAAAAAAAATATAAAATCAACAAAGTGAAAAGATCAGCCATCCTTCCACAGCATGACAGCACAACACAAGAGGCAGCAGCTTGGGAATTCAGCAAGATAAATAAAAAACCCTCCAAAGTTTAAGTAAATCATGGTTTATAAAGCTAATACATTTAAATGAGGCATATGGTACCATTCTATAAAAAGACCGCCTTTCCCAGGGATGGGAGGGGTGATTTTTGGTGGCAGTGCTGCACAGGTGAGAGAGGTGTGAGGAGGCCAGCCAGGGTGGGCACATCCCCATGAGCTCTCTGGCAGGGCAGGCTCTGCTGCTGCACTGCCCCAGAGGTACCCTGCACACACCAGGGAGGTTCAGTGCCCGTGTGGGTTCAGCACCAGGACTGTTGGTGGGATTTAACCCCCACCAGCCTCCCCGCCGTGGCTCCAAGGAGGCCTCAGCAGCACGGTGAGGATCCAGAAGGAATTGTGCCCCTGAGAATGGATGTGAGCCAAGCAGTGGCTCTGTGGAGGCTCCAGCTGCCCCCAGTGCTGCCAGGGAACGTGGTGTGCAAGGGCTGGTGTGAGAGCCATGGCCTGGCAATGTGCTGCTGCCTGGGAGGAGCCTCTGCTGGAGCATCACTGCCGAGCTGCGCCCACGCTTGCTCATACCTCAGTAGGGAAAATTCCTTTACTTATGATTTAGCTGCGAGGAAGGGGATGGGGCAGCTACCATTTGCTTAGTCTTTGTATGTTAATCAGTCCTTAAATTATTAATGGAGAAAAAGAAATTATTTACAAGGTGTTTGACGTAGACATGTAAGGATGTAGCAACGCTACTGTCAAGAGAAATACTCATAAATCATGATATCTGTCTTGTCTTATTTATTTATTTATTCTAGCCGTGCTCAGAGACCCTTTTCTCCTCCAGGCACCCAGGGAGGCAGGAGGAGCCTGAGACACTGTTTAAGGGCAGAAGAGACCATACCATGGTTAGGCACCTTTTCTAAATGCTGCACAATGGTGACAGTTGCACAGAGAAATCAACAGCTTTAGCTTTGTTTTCCCTCCCGTTGTAAACATACCTGAAGCTCTGTTTGAAAGAAGAACTTCTGTGGGCACTGGGAACAGTCATAAATTTTGTCTTCCTGCCCGTGCACTGCAAAGATGTGCTGCTGCAGTTTGTTTGCCTGTACAAAAACTGAAACAACACAGTAGAGTTAGTTAAGATTGCTTTGTATAAGGCGCCTTGTCTCCAACTGCACTTCAGAGTCTCTGCACTTGTAAAAGGTCCAAGGCTGCCTGCCAGGGAAGTGCCAATATACTTGGTTCAGCAGAATTTCCTTACAAGTAGTCAATTTAGAGTCTCCAGGCTGACAGTCAGCTTACTTCTAACAGACTTTACATCCTGTATGGATTTTTGATATTTCACATAAAGCCAACACTGTCCACAGGTAACTGGAAGAACTCAGTCATCAGACCAAAGACAGGACGTCACTGCTCCCATGGGGAGCCCTGGGCCCATGGCAGGTGCATCAGATGCATTTTTAATGCAGGACAACTGGGCCAGGAGAAGCCTTGATGGCTGGTCTGGAAGACACGTGGCCCAGAGCAGCGTTTCTGTCAGAAATATGAATCTGAAAGGGCAGGCTTGCCACAATTTGTAGATCTTTTAAATAGGTGGTCCATTCAGTATAAAAGAAGAATATTATTATTGTTTAGCATTACAAATATCACAGCATTATGATTCTGGATTGACAATTATTCTGAATTTACCAAGGGAAATTTTGAAGTGGAGCATACTGAACCATTTAACCAGCTTTAGCTGGTTAAAATATATAACTATATCTGATTTGATTTTTGTCTCACTTTACATTAATGGTCATCTCTATGTGAAAGTGACTTCTTCCGCAGACTTTAACAAATGCACCCAAAATTTTTTACAGCACACTTCAAAAAGGATAAATTAACTCCAAGCTCACATGAAAGCCAGTTTCTCAAATCATGGGCCAAACCTCAAAGAGTGTAGGTTCACCTTATTTCCACCCATGTTAAGGGGCTGCTATGTCCCTTTACTGACAACAGGCCCACAGTGACACCTACATGATCCTTATTTCTCAAACAGATTGGAAATGCAGATGTGAACTACTGTGTTGAAGAGAGTATAAAAGTATAAAAGGCAGCCTTTACATGCACCCTGCAGATCCTGGGAAAGCAAGAATCACCCACGATCATTTGCACTGGCGAAACAGCTGATATGATCTACAGAGAAGGAATATCTAGCAGGCTCTCAGACAGGAGTTAGGAGGAATGTGCCATCATATGAAAATCTGGTTTAAAGAAAACCTCTGAGGGCAACTGGCAAAACCATAGAGTTGTACAATCAGGTCTTATCAAACCTTTACCCCCCTTTACTGGGCACTGTAAGCAGACCATGAACCACCTGGCCTTTAGAGAATCCTTGCTCAGGTAAAGAAGGGCTTGCAAGAGCAGGTACACCCCTTGCAAGCCCTGTGCTTGGAAACACATAGCGCCTTTGAGCCACAAGGCGTAACGTAAATGTTTGGAGTTGTGGGGGCCATGCAGAACCCACTGCATGTGGCAGTGCTGCTTGGTGTCAAACGGCACGGAGCTGCTCGGCAGAGCAAGCCCCAGCTTCAGACAGAGGATATTTGAACATTTCCAAGCACAGTATTTCTTTTTCCCAGGGAAAGGAATACAGTATTTTACAAATCCCCCGAGTGTCATTTCTGGATCTAGCCATGCAAGCTGAGGCTTGTCTTGGCCTCCCTGTCTTACCTGTGAAACAAACAGGGCATTTGAATGTGCCTCCCATCCCCTCAAAGCTGTGCTCAATCAGGTGACACAGGAGCTTTGCCGGAGAGTCAAACATCTGGTTACACAGCTTGCACTCATGATTGATGCCTTCCTCTGCAAGGTTCAAATGATACAACTTGTTAGTGACACAGCAGATTAGCGTCGGGGAGGCAGCAGCAGTCGGCGGGGAGCGGCACACGGGGCCCCCAGGAGCCCCAGGGCAGGAGGAGCGTTGGGGGTGCAGCCCCCACACTCGGGCTGCGCCGCGCTCCATCCGCCAGGAACCCCAACAAGGCGGCCCAGCCCTGCCACAAAGGGACAGCAGCCCTGCTCTGGGTGCAGAGTATTCAAGAGTCAAACCGCATTTAAAAGCGCTTGAATAGTGTGAATTCAGCCAGCAGCACTGACAGAGGGCTGAAGTGATGTCTTCACCTCAGAGTGCACTGCAAACACACGGGAGAGGAAGGAGCTATTGGAGAATAGCAGGAGCTGAGAGCAGAGTGTCAGTGTAATTTTTTTTTGTATCTCTTGGCTTTTTACAAGGTGTAGAGAAACCACTGAAGGTATTTAAATGTAATTTGAAAGCATAATTTCCTTGTCATATATCTTAAGTATGGAATACACAGAGCCCATTTTAGATACCTCTGTATCTTAACTGAACTCAGTGAAGTAGGGATAATTATTACTCTTGGTTCAAGCCTACCACTTTTGCAAGATTATTTGCTTCTCTATTTACTGAAGTTTGTGGTACTGAGTGCAGCTTAGATTTTTTTTTTTTTTGAGGTACTCTAGTCATAGTAAAGCAATTTTCATGCATAAAACTAAACAATCCTTTGGTTTTCTTGAAGGAAGGGAGGGAGCATGTTGCAGAAAACAACATATAGTTCATAAAAATCAGAAACTACCTAAAAAGTTTTACTACTGTGGATGGTTTCTGCAAATACTTCTTCAAAATGTCTTTCCATCACTGTGGCAGCACATGAACTTCTCATGAAAGCATATTTTAAAACTACATAAATTCTTTCTTTTGTTTACACTGTTTTTTATTTTTGCATCCTCAGATATCAATGGCTATTATTTTTTAGGTCCAAGATTGCTAAGAAACTGCTACATTACTCCATGAACTAATTCTTGCCAAATACATTTGGCCCTTAGGAATAATGCGAACTCTCAGAAACACGGTCCTTACTTACAGTTGCTTCAAATTTGCTTTTTCTGTCTTTAAAGGGGCTGGAGAGAAGGAGAGCATTGCTTCCTGTGAAGCCTGTGGTAGTACCAGGATCCCAGGGCCCCTGTGCAAGGCTTGCAGAGTGGGGAGCTGCCCGCGCTGCCTCGAGGCCGGGTGGGCTCTGGGACCCGTGTGGCAGCGGGCGCTCACCGTGAGCGCGGCGCCAGAGCCGCGCGGGGAACGCGGAAGGCGGCACGGGGACGAGTAAACAGGTGGGTTGGGAAGGAGATAAAAAGAGAAAAGGAAAGAGCCAGGAACAGAAAGATGAAAGGGCTGGTGGCTCCGTGGCGGCAGCTCTACGAATTCCCTCGGGAGCCACAAGCAGGGACTGGGATATATCTAGGACGCCAGGAGGTTTGTGGTGCTCTGCTCGCACAGCCTCCACGGGCGGGCGTGTTGCCCTCTCTAATGTGCAGGTTTCCAAACCAGGCCCTCTCCCCTCACTGCGGCCTAAGGCTGAATTCTCCCATCTGACCATTGCCTGAAAAGTTCTGGCTTTGTGCGAATTTTGCAACCTGCTCCAGAGGGGAGAAGAGATGGGGAAGGGACATGAGCCTCATGCTGAGCAAGCCCAGCCACACTGCTGTGGACAGCGACCAAATGCTGCAATAAACTCGCAGAGGACAAAGAACTGGGGGGAATGGAACAAATGCCTTCTACGAATAAATCAGAGAAATCATGTTTGACATTCATTTTCTACCCTCTGCATACTGGGTATTTGGAAAACAGTGATTCACATACAGCCTGTGGTCCTGTGAGCACATGTATTTGTAAATACAGATAGACACATACTGATGACTACACAGCTGTTCCTTTTCCAGCCTAAATATCTATAATTTGTGTAAAACTAAAAAAAAAACCCCAAAACCCTGAAAAACAAACAATGCTCAGCATTGCAGTTAAAGTATATTCTTACAAGCTTGGTATGTTTAATTAGGTAACAGAGATTGTGTATTTTCTTGGCTGATCCCTGCAGTATTTTAAATAGTTAAACCCATAACAAACAAACTAAAACTAGAATGAAAAATAATAAAACATAATGGGTTCCTGCAGATCTGGAAATTTATCCCACTCGAGGCAAGACCTTTTGATTTGCAAATCCACTTCTGAATTATAAGGCCTTCTCCTCACCGGTGGGGGTTTTTATTCCACTCCCACAGGAGTCCATTATGTATTTCTTGTGTCTATAAAACCATCCAGAAAGAAAAAAAGGGGGGAAAAGTACCATGGTTAGCATGACAAACGTTTCTCTTTTCATGCATGTGTATTCAAAATATGAAAATGCCCAAAGATATAGATAGAATTGCTGCTATAATCACTCTCTCCTCTATGGCATTTTACAGCATATTATTTTACACAGAAACACAGCACATGTATAGGGATACTCATTCACCTTTGGAGAATAACTTCCTTGAATTATATAAGATCATATAGGTACATGCAAGGAGGCTTTTTGACAATGCAGTGTGACAATCAAATGTGTGGTGCTGGGCACGAGCAACAGCAAACATATCATCATTTCCCTCATTCTTATTCGCCTTTTTTTTTTCCCTAGCATGACAAGCATCTATGAGAGACCTACATAACTCAAGTGAATTATGCAGCCCCTCTCATTTGTAAAATAAAATGCAGATTTTTACGGTTTGTTATGCTAGATCTTCTCCCATTTCTTCATAAGTGTATCTGTAGAGGGATCAGCTGATTACAGGACTAAATGTGCAATGCACAGCAAATAAGAACCTTAGGTTTCTTGCCTTTTTTTTCCTGAGCTCAAAATAATAAGCATTAATTTTACACTTCATTTCTCAAAAAAATAATAGGATGTGCTCTTGTTTAAAACAAGCAGGCCTGCTGGATTCTGTCAGGCTGAAACTATGTCAGGCCAAAAGAGGAACAGAGCGCTTTGTGTAAAAGTATCATGGGGAGATGATAGTATCCTGTAATGTTTTCAGTACCTACTTTTGTCTCCAAAAGCATTTGATCCCTGGCAGACACATACTTATTTCCATACTGGTCTTGAGGGAAGCCAGTAGGAATGAGAGCTGATTATCTGAATCCTGAAGGTGAAACCTGGGTGGTGCCCGCTGATGTCAAAGGCAGGCATTTGTATAAATTTGGAGGTACATAATTTACTGCCTGTTAGTGAGGATTAGTGGGTTGCGCAGACCCAGCTGAACCGCGGTGGCAGAGCACATCGCTCATTGTTCCCAAGTTCGGGTGTGTTTGCAGGACAGTTTTAAATACGTTGATAAGGTGTTTAGCAGCACTTACGCTGCCATCCTGCCCGTTTTAGAGTGGGAATATGCTTCGCCATAAAGCTATTTCTGCTGCAGCAATGTGCATTTAATACATATTACAATGAGTCTCTAAGCCTCTAAGAGAACCGGCACCAGCAGCCTCCTGGCGAGGATGCAGTATAATTAATAATGCTGTATTAAACCCATTTACTGTATCAGCTGCATTTCTAATTATAACTATATTAAAGGCAATGTAAAAGTACACGTTAACACTGTCGTGTACCGACATGCAATACCAACAACAAGTAGAAGACTTGGACACCAAAAATCAAGATGGCATTGTCTTTACTGTTAGTTAAAACTTCTCTCTCCAGCTTGATTTAATAAAGCAAAACTTTTCCCTTATGAATAACTGCAATTGTCCTAATTTGAGAGATCATGTAAGACAATCTGATGCTCGTTGCTGACAACAACAGGTACATCCCACACTATAGCTTTCCAGACCACGATATTTCTACTCTACTGCGGCAAGCTAAGGCAATAAAGGGAACTTTCTTCTCTGTACTCAGATGTTCACATCCATGAGTTAACCGTGTTTTTAATGAACTTTGAAATACTGTGATTCAGTGTAACAAAGCATTAATATACTGAGAACCTTCTCCTGTCCATTAGATCATAAATTTGGTAGAATTAAATGGGCCGTGCGCTCTAATTATGGTAGAAATAAATAGAAATTGGAATGAACACAGGGAAATAAAACGAAAACTGCATGGAACTATTCTGTTTATGCAATTCATTTCCCAGTAAATAAGAAATCAAAGGGAAAAATTTATAATGTAAGAAAAGAAGGAGCTTTCCCAGCAATTTTTTCCATGTGGCTGTGAAGGAGCAAGGGGCTGGAACCAGGCTAGGATAGCAGTGATGGACACCCCCCTCAAACACAAAGCCTGCAGAGAATCACTTTGCTCCCTCATCTCCTTGGCACCACTCCACCACTGGTTTTCATTAAAAACAATCCAAGGATGGAAGTAAAAGCAAGGTCTGAGAACACGCTGCAACTACTCCAAGGGGATGGCAAATCT
The DNA here is from genome assembly GCA_013396955.1 of Regulus satrapa. Lineage (NCBI taxonomy): Eukaryota > Metazoa > Chordata > Aves > Passeriformes > Regulidae > Regulus > Regulus satrapa. Next base: position 1,740,543 of record VWZN01006847.1, read on the forward strand.
GCAGATGCTCACACTGGATGAAGACGATGCCTGCTGCCCAGCTGACATTTCCTCCCCGCATTGCTGCCTAAACCCACGACCTGCTGCACGAACCGTTTGGACCACGTTGTGCCAGTGCATTTCTGCCGCCGGCGCCCGAGGACGCGGGCCAGCGGCGAGGAGAGCCCGCGCGGGCCAGCGGCACCGAGCGCTCCGCGGCGCAGGCGCCCGGCCATTAGACAGCCCGGGCGGTGAAAGGCAGGGGATTGATGGCGTGGCAACAGAAATGTCACCTGGGGAGCTGGGTGCCGTCCTCCCAGGGATGCTGGAGGTCAGTTACTATGGCAACACCGAATGAGCTCAACCTTGTAACTGACCCTTATCTTTTTTTGATCTGTGGTCCCCTTGGGACCTCGGCTGGAAATCAACTGGAAAATAATCTGGTCACATATCAGAAAGAAAACTATTTATACTTATTTATTTATCCAGGTAGAGCTCATATCTCCCTTTGACGACTCTGCTAGACTAAAGACACCCATCATGTTCCCTCAGCAGTTTCAGAGGCTGTGTGGAAACACCCAGCTCTGTGCCGTGAGAAACCATGCCACCCCCCCTGCCACTGCAAAACACACACACACACACACACACACACACACACACACAGCCACAGATATCCGTGCTCATGACTCTACTGATATATTGCCAAAATCTTGCCTTTGTCTCAGTCCCCGACTTGCCCATGTGGATAAACATACACCTACACCCCTTCTTGGATGGTTTAATATTTTATGTTGGTATCCGCTAATCATATTCTTTTGTGCTTTATCTCTCTGCTGAAATATGATTCTGCTTTGAAATATATTTATATGATCTAGAATGGCACAATACTGATGTCTTTTATGAGTCAAAGATTGTTTAATAAAATCTTGCATTTCTGCTTCATCCTTATGACAATTTTACTATTATAAGTTTTCAAGGGATATGAGAGCTGTCCACCGTGGTTAGAAACATCACTTTAATGAAAAATGATAACACAGGGGCTTGGATTTTTCTAGAAACTATGTAAGAAATACCAGCAAAAATACAGAGTTGCCAACATGCATTTCTATGCAATTATGTTGGTTTTCCTTATATTTGTCTATGGGTAAGGCTCATTAAAATCGGGTCTGTTCATCACTGTTTTCCAAGGGATGGGCAGCCCAGACAAGGGGTTATCAGCACAAAGGGCAATTGCTCTTCTTCAGGTAGCAAGACTCTCTGGGGAAATGGGATTTGGGCAATCAGGGACTATATTAAGAGACAGAAGCCACAGGACTTGCTGGCGCTAGAGGAAGTGCCTATGGATTCCTGGTAACAAACTCCAAGGTTACTTGTGATGCACTTCAGGCTCAAAAAGGTATTCTTCTCCATGCTAAATTAGCCTAACCACACAACGGGCTTTAAACTCTTTCATCATCTTAGGGGGCCTCGAGCTCAAAATATGCAGAATTAGATGCCAAATTATTTATAGGGTAGCTTGTAAGTTCACTGCCTCCAGTATATGTCAGTACACTGCAATATTAAAATGACCATCAAAAAGAAGCATGGCCCCAGAGGGACTGGGGATGAGATTGCAGGGTTTCCTCCTGACTGCGAGTTCCTGTGCTGCTCCAGAGCCCCTGCCCCACTCCTGGCTGCAGGCTCTGTGCTCCCACTGCGCCGTGCCCCTGAGAGGAAGGCTGAGCCTCACACACACGGGATGGGGCTGCCAGGCCCAGCTCCATCAACTTAATTTTCAGTTTACAAGAAAAATAAAATCTGAAAGTTCAAAGGAGTTCATGGAGTTGTGCATCATCTATCTCTGACTGCAGAGCCCCAGAGGGACCTGCCTGCAAAGCTTTATTTTAGATTTAGATATTAATCTGGGAAACTGCATAAAGATAATTTATAGAAATGCACACAATACTTTAGCACAATAACTTCACATTTTATCAGCCTTTCTCTGAAGATGCCTTTTTTTAATAGCCTCTATTAAAACTTTTTGTGGACTAAAGCCTGGTAGGTCTGGCTGCTCCTTCATGATAGTTGATTAAGTAATAACTCCACTGGCTTCCATGCAAAAATGGAAGTGCAAAACCCATGCAGGAAAAGAAACACCTGCTGTCTTTGAGTGTGTGGGGGTCCATACAACCACACACAGAATTAGCTTTATTCAGACTAATAACCCCTAGGAATGACTAGAGTTTACTAAGAACACAATTCATTCCCACACTACTCAACTCAAGTCATTTATTTCAATATTTTGAAATACTCACAGTTGTGTTATTTCAAGTTTTATGTCAATACCTGATGAAACTGAAGTAACACAGCCCTGTATCCATGGGCACACAGCCTATTCCCTGCACTATCCTCCCTCATGCCATTGTATTGCTGAAAACTAAATATACCTTATTGCTCTTGGTCTCCTCCCTGGGAGCAACTCCCTGCACTGCCACACAGCAGGAATACATTCGTTCTCTCATGCTGTTGACAATATCACATCTAAGAGCTCAGTACAGACAAACAGCAATAACTAGCATCTACTTGGCATCTATTCTTCTTGTGAAATTAAAAATTAAAATTAAATCATCATTATACTCTTATTAAACATCCCACTGGAATATGCCAATGCTTTAAAAACATGCAAAGCTTTAAACCTACTTTAAATAGGTGTAAAGCCCCTTTTTGCTCCTTTTACTGGCCTGGCACGTTCCCCAGGCTCAGCAGCAGGTCCCCAGGGCTGTGAGGTGCCCTCTCCCCACCTGTGCCCTCTGCAGTGCCAGCGTGTGGCGACCGTGGTCACACAGGGGCCACCAGAGCTGCCAGGACCCGCCAGCCACGAGGTGCCAAAGGCAAAGCCTCCCTCTCATGGGCAGCCCCTCCCCTGCCTGGGCGCAGGGTGGCAGCTGCATCCCACAGCTGCTGCTCAAAAGGCGTTTGCCTTTTAGCTGGGTGCATGTCTGTGTGCTCAGAGGCAGGTTCCGAGCAGGGTGAGCAGCTCCCCGAGCACACCTGGGACAGCACACGGTGTTTGTTAAAGCACTGACGTGTAGGGCTGATCTTCACGTTACCATTTCCCATTGACATGATAGACTTTAAACCTATCGTGTAAATAATCATCAGATTAATGGTCTCTAATAGTGTATAATTAATGATAGGCTACAAGCCAGTTGTTGTCAACTACACGGCAATGCATAAAGTAAGAGAAAGGTATACACCGCTCCCATGATGGCATCAGGGAAGCAGAAAAACCGGTAAAAGGACAAATAGAAATAAAACTCTAAAAATACCCCAATGTACAATTTAACTGAGAAACACTGAAGATTCTTTCCGGCATAAAAACATAATAAATGTCAATTTTTGGTTTGTTTGTTTGTTTGCTTTTTAGGGTTTTTTTTTTGAGTGGGAGGGTAGACCTTCATTTCCATCAGCAAAGAAAAATTCTATTATCCCTGAACTGGTGCAAAGCTTCTTGAGTGAGTACAGGTGAATTGGCATAAGGGGCCTTATTCTGATATTGCAAACTTTGCATAAACATGGAAATACGTATCCAGCAATGTAAACTTTACAGCAGTATCAGCTACGGTCAAATTAAAGATTACATTAGTACAGATATCTGGGAAATAGTGCAGTAGGCAAAGAGCTAAAAATGCAATTGAAAACCAACCATGAGCATTATTTTTGTGGCAGATCACCAAACACTCAGAGACTGGCCAAATGCTGCACCCCCATAATGCTGGGGCAATTTGCACCACTCACCAAAATAAATGCATTTCTTTAAAAAATGTATTAATTTTGTTTTCTTATTAAGAAACAGTATTCCTAGGGAAAAAACGTGTCTGGTTAAAAAGCAATCTCTTATGGCATTGTTATCAACTTTCTTTGAAATACCTATAGACAAGCAAAAAACCCAGAAACATCTCTTAGCTTTTTCTTGGAAAATATAAATGATGCTATCTTGACATGAGCATTCAGCACAACTGCACCAGAGCTTACTTGTTCATCTGAGGGTTGAGCTCATGTCACAGGCCAGCCCCAGAGAGGCTCCTGTCCCCCACCCCTACCGAGTGCTTCCTTCACTCCTTCTCTCCAGGACCAGGGCTGGAGCTCAGGGACACAAACCACTTATTGGGGAATGGCAAAATGAGATGCCACTGCAAACAGGGAGAACCAAGGGTGACTAAATAAGGTCTGGCTGGCTAAGATAGGGAACTGATTTTGCATGGCACAAATATCTCTCAGAGCTCGTTAAGTGCAAATATGCCCAAAAGAATGAGCCTCCCCTATGAGATATATTTTAAATCAGGAATCCTAGGGTGCAGTAATACATGATATTCCTTAAAGCAGTCAAAAAGAAGAATCTGCATGAAAACAAGAAAATATCTTAAGCATCTCTGCATTATGCAGACATATATTCTTGTACTGTGGGATTATGCACAAGTAAATGTACAAGGCATATCCCATTGATGTTGGTGGAATATGCTTGATTAACACTCCACAGTCCAGGTGGAAATCAAACCCTACGGCAGCTTCATCTGGGATAAGAAAAGAAACTGCAACCCAATGACTTTTTGGAAGAGATCTCACAGCCGAGCAAGGGCTCTGCACAACACAGACAGTGAAGTTACCCTGGGTAGTGCTCATCTAACATACAAACATGGATTACAGTGCATAAAACCCAATATCAGACTCAAAACACCTTTGCATGTGTTCTTTGCCCTGCACATGAGCCAGCCAGCTTGCACACTTCACGTATGATCTGGAGCTGGACAGGCAGCACTGAAGCAGCAGCTCTGTACAAAAAGAGAGCTCAGGGCCAGCACACACATCCTGTAGAGATGTGAAGGGCACCAGAGGCAGGGAAACATGGGCAGAACCTTCTCCTGGGATCCTAAACTAAGAGGACTTTGGCTTCTGCCTTTGTAAACAAATCTTTTTTTATTTTACCATATGAGTAGCTCGGTCAGGCATATATGGCTGGTGGCAGATACTCTGTCAGTGCACAGCATGGCCAGTTTGTTTATATTGGTTTTTAGAAAAACATTTTCTTCATTTTATATGTCATTAGCTTTTTAATCCATTAAGGAAAGCTGTGTGCAAACTCTTACACTGTAGACCAACTCTGGAGAACATATGTGGTCTGTGACAGAAAACTTAGTGTAAAAGATGAGGAAAGTCTGTATATTTGGTAAAATAAAGGGATCTGGAAGAGACAGTCCTGCAGTGGTGCTGAGGCAGCCCTCTTCCAGCCACCTGAAAGTGTGAGCAAGCCACAGTATTAAAAGACAAGGACATTCAGGAGGCTCTGATGGCTTATTAACAGCAGGAGTCCTACAGAGCTATTTTTGCTTAAACTCACCTAGATCTCATGTTCATGGCATTGTAAAGGTTTCCTGGGCTCTCTGCATCTCCTCTCATTCTCAGAAGTTACATTTAAAAATAAAATAAAATTTTAAAAAATTAAAAATACCAAGCCCCAGGCCTCTGCCCCGAATGAAGCACCAAGAAGTTCCCAGCAGGATGGTGCATTCAGGGTGTGCATGGCACGGACTGGAGCCATGCAGAGGTGGCTGAGATGACTTGGAAAGATCCAAAGGCGTAGTCAGATTGCTGTAGAGAAAGGCCTGATGTACAATCATTGAACTTGAAAGAGACTTAGGGGTATCCACGTAATAAGTCCACATGAGAAGAACCATATTCCACAGCCCTGCAAAAGTTACTGAGAAAGAATGACAAATGAGAGGAAAGATCAAACTGCTTTTCAGCTGTGCCCTCATATAAAATAAGATTCTTAATCAAGCCATCATGAAGTCTCTGCTTCAACCAAAAAGGTTTCTCTCTGTCAGAGACCTGCTACCCACCATTTTATTCCTTTTTTTTTTTTTTTGTGAGTTCTTATT
>VWZN01006847.1:1746476-1776476 GCA_013396955.1 Regulus satrapa
TCTTATTTTAACCTCAGATTCAACAATCAGCATTAAGAAGTCGGCATTTGCTCCTATCACCCCAGAGAGGTAGGGAAGATACAAACGTATATATGCAAAATAGGCATGAACTCTGATAACAATACTTTGCCTGTAGGCAAAAACTGACTTTTTAAATGGCAGCCACTATAATAATGTTAGCCTAAGACCCACCCTTGCAGGATTTTCCTCTGCTTAGTGAAAACAAGGTGCATGTTGATAAGAAAAGCAAAGAGTTTGGGTACTGTTAATATGGGGAATATTTTAGTGGCAGTAGGGGAAAACAAAATTGTAACATAAAAGGTCTGTCCCACTGAACTACAAAAACACCTGCTGTACCAGCACGGAGGGGTTGAAGTGGCAAGTCTGCAGCCACAGAGGCAAAAAGAGCTGCTAAGATGTCAGTCCTAAAGCTTGGTAATCTCAACCAGCAGCACCTGATAAAGCCTTGGGATGCTTTCCCCACACAGCTTATCCTTCTGGAAAACTGCCTACGGGGTCTGAGGCAATGGTCTATGGGACGAGTGGTGGATGATGCCTACCCTTCTCGTTTCTCTCCCTTATGATTACCATTTCTGCACAAGAGGAAGTGCAAGAACAGGGCTTCCCTTCTAAATCACACCTGAGGCGCGATCAGAAAAGTCTGGCTCCTCAAGGGAGTGCTTTGGGACACCTGGGATGCCCTGGTGCCACCCATGAGCCTGAACTGCCCCAGCAGCTAGACCTGGCCCCAGTGCGACCGGCCACTCCTCCGTCAGGCACTGGCCCTGGCAGGCTGAGGGGCACGTCCTGGGAAGAGGCGTGTAGGCAGTATGGCATGCACAACAGCTCATCTTTGCAGCTAGATGAGCATCAATTATGCATTGTATCAAAATCCAAATGCTAGAGCATGAAGCAGACAATTCAAAGGAACAGCATGAGCAAAGCAAATGCCAAAAAAATGAAAAATATGTCCAAAGCTGTGACAGAGCACTCGGCTACTTTTCACGTAACATCATCAATTGTCTCTCATTGAAGATTTCAAATACTTGGGAAGAGATTACAAAAATATTCAAAGATACAATATTTGTATTTTGAATGTTAATTTGACACAAAGGAGTGTGCATGAGGGAATGTTTATAATCAGCACTCCAATAAACTCACAAATGACTCTAGTATTTTATAAGCTTGTTAGAAACAAATCACTCCCTTAGCTTATATTTACTTACTGATGAATAATAAAAGGCCTCAATACACAAAGAGTAAATTCAAAATGTTTTCCTCTTGTTTTATCTTCTATGACAATACTGGAACCCTCTCGTTCAGGCTGTGATTCCCAAACATGCCTCTCCTGGTTTTATGGCTAAATATTGATTTCTCCGTATAAGCAGAGGCAGCTTTGAACCTTGGTAGCCTCCCCATCCCCCGTGTAAAACAGATGCCCTGGTCTGGAGCTAACAGCAGTGGCTGGCCTTGACCCTGCCCTCGTGGGTGGGGAAGGGAGCAGGTCCAGCTCTGCCAGTTTACCCAGCAGTGAAGGTGCAGTCTGAGCGCTCAGCCGTAGGAGGAAGAGAAGATATGCACACCGTGCACACCTCCCGGAGCAAAGCACAGGACCGTCGAGCAAAAGAGTATAGAAACAGACTTTGCAATGTACTCATAAACCCACAGCGGTCCTGAACAAACACATCAACTGCTTCCGTTGGTCTGCAAAGGCCTGGGCGAGGTGTCAGTACAACACAGGCTTCTGTGACCACCCAAATACCCTGCACACCGTCGGTGCAACAGCCCAGTAATTGCCCACAGTTGAAAAACCCCTTTAGCCTGTTTAAAACCACCAGGATGCTTGAATGCAATACAAATCATGCTTCAGCAGACAACATAACACCTACACCTTCCAAATGCTATTAGTTATACACCAGCTCAGACCAATAATGCTCTAGATGCAAGCACAGGAGACCAGTGGTAGCCATCAAGCCCTGGCAGTAGCTGTGCCGTGGTACCCCCGTGTGCCATGATAGCTGGATTTCAGAAGTAATTGCTGCCTGGGTCGGCGTGCTGGATTCATAAGTGGTAAATAGCACAAATGGAGGGAAACAAAAGTTGGCAGAACAATGCCTCATTTTTCTAATGTAACTAAGTGCTGAACGTGGTAATGGGAATTGTGGGGATACTTGTCTTTATGCTCTTATTTACCCAATAGAAATAATACAGGGATATTCTAATGCAGGTTTTTACTTAATGTACAGTTAAGCATTACACCAACATTTTATTGTGGTCTGTAAAGGTGATCTATTTAGAGTAGCTGAAAAAAATCAAACACTGCATTCAAGCATAAGTGCTTCTGGTAGACACCCAGTGCAGAGCGACTTTGCAAAGTAAATGTAACACAGCTTTTTGTTCTAGATGGCCCTGTTGCTTCATGCACAAGCATCAAACACGTCTTCACCACTCCTAAAGGCAAACCAAATGCTGCTATGGACCAGGCTGGCTGGACACAGCATCTTTGTAATTGCATTGAGATGCTGAAGTGAATAAACACAGCCAGGCCTACTCACAGCCCCTGCACCCACTGATGCTGCAGAGGGGAAGGTGTGACCTTGAGGCAGTTTCTGTGACATGTCTGGCGCTGGGGCTGGCCTGGTGGTCTTCACAGGGAGCTGGGAATCACTGCAGTATTGCAGAATACATAACAAAGCTTGCACAGCCCCTACTATTATTAACCATGATTCAGGTGTGCATTGAGCTGATTAAGCAATTAGTCCTTACAGACACGCAGCTTAGGATTCACATTTCCAGAGCACATTATAAGAGGTGTATATTTCTAAAATTGTTAATGGCAGACCATGAGAATAAAATTATTTTCACCTGTGGACAAGCTTTAAAGCACTCTACAGACACTTACTAAGAAGTGTAACACTGACAAGCGATACACTTTCAAAATCAATCTCAGGGCTCCAAAGCCATGGCCACATGGCACTGCTGCTGGAATCCTCCTCAGGGACAGAGACCACCCGTCACGGAGCTCAGCTCGCTCACCTGCCACTCCAGCCAGCAGCAAAGGGAAGGCTGCAGATGGATCATCCCACAGACTGCTCCAGGCGTGGGTGAGAGGTCTGATGGAGGAAGAGCAAAGGAAGGGACACGGCTGTCCCAGAGCAATGCCATCCCTGTCACTCCCATGGGAAACTGCTCTTGCCACGGGCTTCCCACCCCTCGAGGCCTGCAGTACAGAGCCTCCAGCACCGCCAGGTGCGGAGCAGGGCTCTCCGGCACGCTGGTGTTTTTAAAGCAGTGCTGGCGTCTGAAACCCCAACCACTTAAGCCAGTAGCAAAGCCTATGATCTGCACCCAGGTATCTCCAAGGCCAGCACACACCCCCCAAGGCTTCAGGCGAGGGGGCCTACTCAGCCTCTGTTCTTCATCCCCAGGTGGTGCAGAGGAGTAAGGAGGCACAACATCCTCGGGGGAGAATTCCGTATACATTGTTCCAACATCAGCACTTCAGCCCCCAGAGAGAACAGTGACTAATCCCCAACCACTCAATAAACTTCATGCTAATGGATGGCAGGAAAAAAACATGCAATTTCTCAGAAAGGAAGATAATTACTGGGGGCATGTGAAGTGCTAGAAATGCAGGAAGCAAACAGCTGAAGGAAAACCCATGTAGGACATGTCAGGGTTTCACAACAAAAATGCTGTCAATGTGCCAAGGTGCGTGTCAGGAGCATCAGTGCTCTTCAGTCTGAAGTCACTGGGATTTTCCCTATGGCCAGGGGCTGCAGTTTTAACTCTCTAGATCAGTCTTTGATGCTATTGAAACAGAGACATGAATTTGAAAAGGAAATAAGTCATGTCATGAAGAAAACAGGAAAAATGCATCTTCTGGGGGGAGGGGGTGGGGGGTGGGGAAGGGTCATGGCAGTCTAAAAGAGTACAAAACACAGTGCTCTCCATTTTTATAGAAATGTCCCAAGTACAGTGCCCTCTAGGATTCTCCTTTGGGTTATCCATTTATTTTTGAAAAGCTTTTCTGGAGAAAATAAGCACTCCTTATTTTGAGGGATAAAAACAAACCAAACCATGCTCAGACAGCTGGCAGGAGAGGCAGGGCACAGCCCAGGCTCGCTCCGGGGCTGCCCCCTCTGCCTCCATGCCTGGCAGGTGTCTCTGAGGAGGGGAGCACACCAGCTGCTCCCAGCCATGACTGAAGCCAGGCACCTCAGGCAGGAGTGGTGAAAATCCCAGGGCTTTCTGGCAGGGACTCTCCCGTGCCCAGCCCCATTGGCAGTGCCGAGCCACCCCACTGCCTGCACAGAGAGCAGGGGCCAACCCCAGCCCAGGCACGGGGCCCTGGATCGCAGCGCAATGCAATGGCAATTTCTAAAAGACTGCAAAACCTACAGCATCGCTTCTGCTGCTACTGACAGGAGCTAAAGCCCCCTGTAGCACCCTATTCCTGCTACACGCAAGGGAAGTCAGAGAAAGAATTCCTCGTGCCATTCCTTGTGTCACGAGTTGTCCAGCTGTCCAGGGGCACATTCCCTGTGCCCAGCTCATCTGGCAGCTGCCAACACAGGCAGGGCAGGGGGCCCTGCACCCATATCTGACATCGGGAGCAACATCTGAGCACAGGACCCAGCACAGGGTCCCCACTTACATGTGCTTAGTTGCAATAACTGGGGAGGATTTTTAATGGTTTCATCTCATTTTGTTTTTGTTTGCTTTTCAAAGCACAGGAAGTATTCATCAATAGAGATTTTAAAAATAATTAATTATCACTATCATCCACCAGCAGCGAGTCAAGCTCCCTGGTGCCTCGCTGTCCAGCACCTGCCCGAGTCCTTTCCCCTCTCAGTGAAGGATCTACCATCTCTGCACCATCCTTGTGCTTTGGAGCTCTAAAGCACTATTAAAATCAATTCACTTCATGTCAAAAGCACTCTTTCTTCTTGTACCCACCAGTACAGCCGTAGTATTCATCAGATTTTTACCACCAGGATTAATGTTATAAAATGTCACTTGCTACAGTAAAATTTATCAACATTATTATATACCATAGAAACTGCCACCACAGACAAATGCACTACATTAAAATTTTGTCTAGAGCTCCCTAGAGGAAACATTTGCTGCAATTTGAGTAACAGTTTATATATTTATGCTATTTAATGGTACAAAGCAATAATTATGACTTCATTCACTGATAAGCAACAGCATTATATAAATCAGATGCGGATTTAGAACATGCCAGCTTTGTCACTGGCCTACTACTTGTAAATTATGTTGCTGTTAAAAAAAAAAAATCTAAGCAAATATGAGTTAGCAGCAGGAAGCTAATAATGTGCCTCCAGCTGTTCCAGTTAACCTGCAAATGTGGCCATCTGCACCTCAGGAGAAAAAGAAAAGGAGAGATAGAGGGAGGGAGGAAAAGGAGAGAGGAGAGAAGCTCCCACCAACGCCAGCACAAAGCCTAGGCCCTGAGCAGTAGGAATGACCTTGCTCCTCATGACCAGACAAGCACATATTTAAAATCAGAAAAGTTACCAAAGAATAAAGGATCTTTTCTCCCCTAGACCCACAGAAAAAAAAATATATAAAAAAGAGAAAAAAAGTCCTTTCCACTGCCTTTTTTCTAGAACAGGCTGTCTTTCACATCTGAGGTTATTATTTACTGCATTGCAGGTCTGTCCAATGAACAGGTTTTTCTTACAACTTGTGCCTTTCATTTCTACTTTTTAACACCTCTTCACAGACCCATCTTGTATTTTTTTTTTTTAAATGGTGGTCATTGTAATAGATTTATTCCTGCTTCAGACAATTTAAAATGGATCTGCAGGGCACAAAGGCTGAACTATCAAACAAGACCAAAATTCTCAGATAGAAAGTCACAGATCTTGCAGTGCACAGCAGCTTCACTCCTGCCTTTGGGTTCACGGGGATGAGGTGTCCTTAGGACATGCGAGTAGTGTTTGCTCAAAGATTATTTTATAAGAGACTTCTGTGGAATCTGGGTCACAAGGAACTGACACAAAATATTCCCTTTGACATTCACCCACACACTGAAGAGACTGTGGCTGAAAGTGCGGGTCCTGTACTTTGTTACACTTTGGTAATCTGACAGCAGTTTAATACTAACAATTCTCCAAGATCCATGTTAGCAAGGGCTCTCCAATACACCTCCTAGAAAAGGATGGCGAGGGCCTCAAAGGATTTTTAGATTTCTTTTTAAAGCCTGACTCTGTAAAACAATGAGATAAATTCCTGTGAAGGGCATGAGGTCAGAGGGGTCAGTGCACCTCGCTGGAGCTGCATAGCTCTGCCTCACCTGCACTCTTACACAGCATCTTTGGAGTGACAACCCACCCCCAGCACCCCAAAAAAGCCTTGTTCTGGCACAGGCTAGCGAAGCTGCCATGGACCTTGAGACACTTAAATACACTCAGGAATATCATCAATCTTAAATCTCATCTTTTTCAAAATTAAGCAATCCAGCTTTTTCTGCGTTTTAGGCGCAGATCTGTTTGCACCACTCCAAGTGTCACAGTTTTGATAAAATTCTTGAAGCTCTGAAAGTGCCCAGTATTGAGCCTTTGTGGACCCTGATCTCAAGGATGGGCAGCATGAGCTCCTCAGAGCACACCACAGTCACAGAACAGGGGATCTATACCTGAGCAGTGTGCTATGGACCTGGCTGCTATTATTAGATTTTCACCAAGGAAACATGATTTATCTTCATTTCAATTTTTGTGACTATAACTCATTCCAATGCTAACTACATTTACAGGGATTTATAATTCACTCCAAAGGTTAACTCAGGCATACATCATTTCAAAGAAACAAAAGCAATTTTTTTCTTGAAAATACTGAATTTACTTTAAACTGGTCTGGTGTGATATTGTTGGGGCACACATCTGTTTTTAAAGCCATCTTTAATGTTTTTCTCTATTTAACAGTTTTGTGGCCCTATGTTGTTTAACACTTTAAGGTGAAATACCTGATGGTACATGCCATCAGTAACTGATCTGTTCCAAACATTTACTCTACATTTTGGGGATGTTTGTGATATGATAAAAACTGTGATTTGCAGTAGGTCAAGAACCAATAGTTACATGCTGACTCAGTAAGTTACCAGCATTTACCCTCGGAATTGTGTTAACCAATGCAGAGTGCCAACAGTGTGATGTGTCTGGTCAGGGAACGACAGGAGGCATCTCTCCAGAGGAAAATAAGCTTTCCAGATAAACCTGTAACTTCATCTGGCCTTTCTAAAATTAATTTAATCTAGAAATTGCCATATCTTTGAAAGCAGCCAGGATGATGCTCTACTTTTCAATATAAGAATATTCATAACAGCAAATAACATATATAAATTCTTCAAGTGCCATTGAATATCCAAACATAGTGGGACATTTTGTGCATGGAGCACAGCTCTGGTGTTTGACAGCTGCATTTAATTACATCAAAGCTCAGTTTAGTCCACTGGCATCTTCAGAGGCAGGTAGTAAGTATATCTAGTCAACATCTACATCAAAATAATCCCTGGTCATGTGCCCTGAGTCTTCATCAAGACTGCCAGGTCATGTTGCACAAACTGTGCATATCCACGTGTGTGGAGTTCCCAGGTGCTTTAGCTCACAAGGTCTGAATTCTCCTCTCTGATGGAAATCCACGTGTCTGTTCCTGTCACTATCTGTTCACTGCTCAAAACAGCATCAAAAAAGAGATCCTAGATGTATGCAAATGACCCATAATCCTCATTTATAAAGAAACCCCTTCACATTCCCTTAATGAACTAGGAGGGGTAGCATCAGATGGATTCTCGTGTGAACATGAATAACAGAAGAGAGAAGCAGATGGAGTGGGGCATAAACAGCTTTTTCTAAACCCATTAATAAAAATATTGTTAAAACACCTTGCACTAAAATATAAACCTAGATATTTGATTTGTTTAATTTTGTCAGAACATTTCTGTTCCCTTTTGGTGCTAAGATGGGTGGGTGATGGCAGCAGAGAACCCTGTGCCAGTGAGCAGCCTGCATCCCTTGGAGATGTTCACCAGCCTGCAATGCCCTCCCAGCCTCTCCTCAGCCATGAGGAATCTCCCTGTTATTTCTCCACTCTCATTCCTGACACTCCTCAGAGTTTCACATAGCACACTGAGAGGCCAATGAACAACTCGAGTAAACTCTCCAGCTTAGCAAGAAGAAGTGTTACTGGAAAAATTTAACTCCCAAAGAGACAGCATGAGAAACGTCAAAAGCCCTGGTCAAATGGAAGGCCTTCCAATAGCTCCATAGTGCCACGAGCTTTCACAGAACACATCTACATCATGGAAGTGAATAAATCAAACTGTTTATCACACTCATAAAAGACAATGCACGTCTGAAAAATGGTTTTGGGGCAATATAGTTAAGGGGAAAAGGTTACAAGCTCATACAAATAATGCTGTGACATTCCTATTCTCTCCTTATTGACCTGAACCATCTGATCCAGAATTGTTATGCAAGCGGCAGAAATGCAGAATGAATTTTTAATAGCCCTGTCTGTGAAAGGGAACAAAATTTCATAAAAGATGTTAAAGCAGTTTCCATAATGCTGGCTTATGTCACTCTCCACAAAAATAGGCACTCCCATCTACAACAGTTAATCCTTAGGATTTACAACACATCATAACTCATCCCTGCTGTACGGAGGAATCCATCTCTCAAACGCAAGTGATCTTGTAATCACAGATGAACTCCAGCACTTCAGTACGATGGGATACGTTTCACAGTGTCAGCCCTAATTTTCAGCCTTGACTTTGATTTCCCCTGCCTTGGTGGGTTCCAGGCAGACCCTCAGTGTTACTCTAATGTAGCTTTTTTGTGGTTTTAATATGAATATTGTGTCAAGAAGCTGAGATATTAAGAATGACAATACATTATTATTGCAGCAGGGAAATCTCCAGAGTCCTAGAAGTAGGATTTTGAAAACCACAGTAAGAAATCAATAGCAATCCACAAGAATTCATAAAGGAAACGTGTCAGTCAGCACCTCTGAATAAAAATCTTAAATTTTAGCCTAAGCAGACTGGACAAATACAAGTCATTTAAAAGGCAGAGGAGGTGACCGTGCCCCAGCTTTTCAGGCTGCAGGAGGGGGCCTGTCTTGCCTGGCTGCCCCAGGAGTGTGTGAGATGCCCTTGCTCTTCCCTGTTGGAGCCCCGAGGCCAGCCCCAGCCCCAGCCTGCCTGAGCCAGCGTGTCCCTGGTGGTTGCACGGACAAGGAAGATGCTGCATCCCTGACACTGCCTGCACCCAGGCTCCTCCCTCGAAAGGAAACATCCAACAGGATGTAGGGAAAAAACAGCTCATCTGTACTCCCTGATAATTGGGATAATGAAAAGAAATGCCAAGAACTGCGCATGCAGACCTTTGATGAATTTATGGCCAGACATCTGCTTACAAGGTCTGTGAGCTATCTCCAGCGACAGGACATAGTATTGCTCGGGTTCGATTAACATAATCAGAAATATCCGCAAAATCAATTAATTAAACATGTCATTTGTAAATAGCTAACCATGTATTAATAAAGTGTTCTCAAACCTGCCTAATGCTTCTCTCAGGAAGAAGCCTGTTTAACTAGCATGGGAAATAGAAGGTATCCCATACAGAAATGTCCGTAAGGCGAATGCAAACGGATGGCCTTTGCCATCTCAAATGTTGCCCAGGGACTAGGTACATCTGAACAGGGCTTATTCTCATCATTCAGATCACTTGCCTACAGTCTGACTTTGAAAGAAGTTTTTGAAAGAAAAAACAACCTGCAAGGTGCTAAAGATGAATGGTCTTGCTCTCTTCAGTAAGAGTTCGTAGCAGCGCTCAGAAGGAGAAAAAATCTTTTTTGGACCTCACTCTCCTGTACAATTTGCACAACAGAAAAGCTGGGTTTGATTCACAAAAGAGATGAAGTTATAAGCAGAGGAAGCACACAAAGATTTGAGTCCAAGCCCAGTAAAAGATGTTAAGAGTTGGATAGATGCTCTCAGTACCTTCCTACAATCTCTGCAGCCTGTGTGCTTTCCCACTGCTACTCAAAAACACCTTAAAAAATAACTGTCACCATTTTGGAGGGGAAAGGCCAGAGAATGTAGCTCTGATGGTGGTCCACGGTTTTCAGTTCCTACTCAGGAGACTTCACAACCGTTTTTAAATGGAAGTACATAGTGTTCCCTGGCTGAGTGACACAGAAGCACTGCTTAATGGCCAAGGAGGATCTGCTGGCAATGGCTCTGAGGACTTCCACAAAGCCCAGGGGCTCCAACTTTAGCAGCTTTTCTAGTCAAGGCCATGGGAAATGCTGCTAAAAACTGCAGCAGTTGTTCAGGGCAACCATGGGATGTGGTTCACTATACATGTGCTATCTATTATGCATACTATTTATTAATTTATGTAGATTGGTAGACTGCATGACCAAAAACATGCCATCAGCAATGATGGGCATCCAAGCCTGCAGTAAAGGCTTGGTCCAAAATTAGTTTCAGTCATTTAAAGATTTTTTTTTTTTTTAATTTTTTTTTTTTACTGCTTACAGTGAATATTGGTTTAGGACCTGAAAGCACTGAGGAGCTGCTTTTACTGCACTAGTCATAGCTGTGGTAGTTGAAATCTCCATTACAATGACTGTGCCACAGGTAAAGCAGGGAGATAAATTCATTTAGAGAGCCCTATTGATACTTGATTTGATAGATCTTAATAGCAGAACTCTCTGAAGGATGATGCCACCATACTGCAAAATTATTTAAGCTTACAGTCACTGTTCTCCTGCGTGTCCCAGACCAAAGGAAAAGGATCCAATCTCCATAGGCAGGGTAGAAACCTTTACTCTGCCTAACTGGTACTGACGCACAAAGGCAAATGTTGTGAAAGCTTTTTATAATGTTTGTTTTCAAGCTTAAAAAGTAAAATAACACCACCAACCCACTGACAGATAAAAACAAATGGCACACAATGGTCCTGGCACATAATGCTGCTCATCTGTGCTTTCCCCACACCTTGTACCTGTTTGTTCCCACAACAGCAGCACCCACTTTGACAGTATGGGTTTTTCTTTCTTTCATCAGAGCAAATCAGGAATAACCTCACCAAAGCAAATACTACTACACTGATGGAAAAATTAATCAGCAATGAACCCTGGGATTTTCTCAAAAATTTGAGCGATCTGTTAGTATGGAATTCTCAATCTGCCCCAGTTACCAGATGCAAGTTGGAAGGGCATTGAAAGGACAATGAATGTGCTGATATTTCCTAACTAAAGTTGTAACATATTCTGACAGAAGTAACATTCCTAAGATATCTCAAAACAAACAAATTCTCTTGAATGTGAATTTTACTTTTTTTCCTGAATTGCCTCTTTTTCTTTCTTCTTTAGCTCCCACAGCTGAGTTCCCAAATGCAAGATGTTCATTGTCAATAAACACTGTGCAAATACATGCAAATAAAAGGGAATCAGCAGAATGAGCTGCTTGCAATTACTGCCTTATCCACGAGAGAGCACAGTAACCTGAGCACATCCCCAGCCTTTAGTAAATGCCTCGTGTACGTACAGAGCACTGTATAACTCAAAAATTATAATTAAAATGTCTTAGCTCCTGTATTTATAGTAACATTTAAACTACTGTGCTTTCTTGAAGTCAGAGTCATTTACTTGAGAACAGCACACTTTACGGTGAACAGATCTTTGAAACTATACCATGGGGATATGGCACAGCCACATGTAACTCAATATATGTCAACAGCTGTAAAAATATTGGTAGGAGAAGGGAAGGAAAAGCCATGAGCGCAGATCAAGTGCCCTGTCTCTCACATCTGACTGTTTTCCGATTCTCACTCACTCCTCTCCTCCCCACCCCCCCCAAATAATTGGGCAATTTTGGTGCAAGCTGTCATAAAAGCCAAGGCTTCTTTGAGGTTGAATGATCAAAAAGGTTATAAATGAAAATGATTTCAATGTTGGAGGCCTAGTGAGTGACCAAGGCACTTTCTGTAGCAGAAGGGTTTGTTCTAATCTTACCAACTGCACGCTTTCGTCAGAGCATATTCCTAGGGAGTTCACAGCTCCCCAGGGCGAAGCTACAGTAAATTCTGACTAATCCCCTCTGCATACAAATGAGCCCCTGGTAAGAGAAACTGCAGGGTGAGGCAGCTTATACACAGCACTGATTCTTCAGGTCTGCACCAAAGCAAACAAAATGGCACTATATATTTTTTCTTCAATGGGACAAGCTTTCTGAAAAATAAAGCCTTAAATCCTAAAATGCAGGACAAGCTGAGGAAAGAGGGAAGGAGCACAGAGAAAAAAGAATGACCCTCCTCTCCTGTCCCCAGGCAGTGGGGTAAACAGACAGTATCACCCCTTTAAAAATTAACGCATTTAAACTTCTGCTTTGTAAAGGGAATAGTGGGTTTGGACTAAAATTTCATATAAAAGGAACATGGCACAAGATAACGTTTACTAGCCTATTATAAAATAACAGAATTGAACCCTGCACTTCCATTGGTTGGCATCACTGTATCGAAATACTATAGAGCACCAAGTCATTTATATTCATTCCGTGGCATTTCAAGGGATCTTTAAATGTTAAATTCTGCACCTATTGCTGCTTTTAAAGTCTTAAGCATTTCTCAGTGCAAGATGTGATTAATTTTTCCAGCTGCGCGTTATTTAATCAGAGCATATATTTGGTATAATTATTAACTCTTGACAACATGGGATGCTCCTGTTTCACAAAATTCCTGGGAAGCAGCTGGGTGTACAGCAGTGAGAATGGCTGGTGCTGTTGGCAGTACCTACCTGGCAGAGCTGAGGAACAGCAGAGGAGGAGACTACAGTCATCCTCTCTAGATGTGGGAGCACTTTGCTCTTCCAGGGGCATGGCAAGTGCTCTGGGCACTCAGCACCCTTTGGGATATATTGCAGACAGCTCTCAGTAAGAATCACATGGAGCTTTTTTCACTCTGCAGACCTGCAGAAAGTTGCCTCTGTTTTGAATATGTACAGAGCCTGGGATGTTTACATTCTGCAGCCATTTAAATACAACTCAACAGAGAAACCATCCTAATACCTTGCATCTGGTTTTATATGATGCAATTTTCATGTATTTGCATGAGTTATGGGGTCAAGACGTGCACAGATTCAATTTTATACTCTCAAACTTGGTGTTTCTTAAAGATGACTCTGAAAGCTATAAAGACACATGAATACTCTACAATTCAACCTTAAAAGTTCTGGTTTAGATTCCTCCTTAACATTAAGCTTCTAAGCTAATAATTTTCTAATGATGTTTTGTGCTTAAAATTGATTCATTTGAACCTTGCAGCTTACCCTAAAACTTATTAACTAAAGTAAATGCTCTTATACAGTGTTGTGGTATTAAGAAATAATCTAATCAACCAAACCCAAAATGTTGGCTGAGGAAACATTGCTGAATAGCCAATCCAACAGAGCCTTAACATGCCACAGGGATGGATCTGCACCAAGCCTCCACTCTGCTTCACAGCCAGCACAGCCCTTGGAGAGCGTGTGAGCAGCAGGCACTGCAAACCCCAGCACCTCTTTCCAGCTGCGCTCCCGTCTGCCCTGGAGGGGAGGATGGGAGGCCTTGCAGATCAACCCCTCCCCACTCCAGCCCGGGCTTCTGCTACGTCCCACTCACCTTCCCACCCTCTCCCTACCTTTTTGGTAGTGGGAGGCGGCCAGAAAGAAGCCTTGCTGCAGTTTAAAAAAAAAAAACAAAACAAAAAAACAAACAAACCAAACCACAAACAAAAACCCCACAAAACATTTTAAAGTAGCAGCACTCCCGTTTACTTGCCACAAGACAATATTATATGTTTTGCACTCTGCTTGAGCCACAAGGAATTGCAGTCTATAAAAGGCACCACTGCACTGAAGGGGGGACTCTGCACCACTCCATGGAAAAGAAGTCTCCCATCGCAATCAGGAAAGTGTGTTATAGGGATGACCTTCTGACACAAAGCACAAATCTATCAGTTTGCCACTTTTACATGCTTCTGGTATTTATCTCTTCTGCACTCCCAACTCGTCTTTTAATTAGACAAACTCTCATGAAAGTCAACAAGAGTTTTGTCTGACTGAGAGCTGGGTTGGAGCATAATTGGATCACAATTCCAGGGGTGACAATGAATAAAATGCAGTTCTAGATAGGCACCAAAAGTGCAGAAGCTTTGTAGTTTTAAAATTAAGTATTCAGGGGGGAGGGGTGCAGCAGAGGCTTCACCATCTCCCCCAGGAGGAAATGCTCAGCTCTGCCATCTGCAAATCCAAAGGCACCAATGCAGATATCAAGGTGCGCCAGCACCCAGACACAGGAGCCCAAAAAAGATGAAGAATAATAGTTATTGAATGGTACAACTGATGACACATCATTTTGATCAACAATTCTGACATGCTGCTGAAATTCCCAGACAGAGATCAGTTTCATACAGCACCTACACAACGGGCAGGCATTACGTTTGAAGGAGAAGCTAATACTAACACATACAGTGTAGAGGAGGGTTCCTTTTGTTTATTTCTATTTCTTAAGTAGACTAAAGACCAAATAATGAAATAGTCCAGAAGATAACAGCAAAGTGTGGCAGGTTTAGCCAAGAGTGTTCCACCACGAGGCTAAGAACCAGAGCTGCTGTGGAACAGAAGTGTACAGCAGCAAACACTACACACTACAAAGATGCTTTGCAAAAGTGAACCTATTTAAAATCCTGGCAAAATAAATAAGGCCTCTAAGTGACCTGTATGGCAAGTTTTCCTTTAAAAAGGCAGGAGTAACTGAAAGCCAAGTTCTTGCTGCCGAATTCCTGGACACAGTTTCCAACTATTCCAATCAGGCAGCTCTGTGGTTGGGCTGGGATTTCAAACTTGCCACAGTATGAAGTCCAGTTTGGGCTATATTCCCTTCCCTCTCTCAGCTTGATGAAGGCTTCCCCGCAAAATCAAAAGGCTTACTGTCAAGTTTTCGATTGGTCTGGGCTTCATGCTATCATATGTGTGGTGATGGCAAGGAATATGAATGCGGCTCTGGCTCCACCATGGGGCCTTGAGGTTTCGTCCAATTCATCCAGGGACCTTATGAAAGTAGAGCGGGTCTCTTTTCATGTATATTCCGACTGCTGAAATTCCCTAGATGCACTGCAGTGTGCAAACGCGGTGTAAAAAAGAACAATAGCTTGAGAAAAACTGAGGCAAGTCTACTGAGTATGCTTAAGATAAACCAGCCGGGCTAATGCAGAAAAAAACCTGACAGACACTCTTCTGCATTCATAGCTTAATGAAAATAAAACCTTTTAGAAGGGGAGAAAGCTTCTGCGTTCTGGCAAATATAAAATTGCCATGTTAACTTATAAAAATTGATGCATGTCTCAAAAATGTAAATATGTAATATTCAGATCCTCGTGCTCAGATGAGATTAGATAGCTAGAAATATTCTAAGCCTAATAAAATAAAATTAAAAACCCCAACAAAATTCACAAAAAACCTCCCTCCAAAATCTCAAACACCTTAATTCTCTTTGCTCACTGATTCATTCATCTACAACTGCCCATGTTAGGAAATTAACAGCAACTAAAATCTCCTAAATGATGCAGATTGCAGGATATTATTCCTAAACTGAGAAAAAAATCCTCAAAAACTCAACCTATTACTTAAATAACAGCTACTAAAAATAAAATTTAAAAAAAAAAGTTACACTTTTTTCTTTTTTAGTTGTTATTATTGCTCATAATACAATACTATGCTCCTTTCTGGAAGAGCAACACAATGGTAACAAGCTTCATTTCCACCAACTGTGGTATTCTAGGGTCCAGACCCAAAACACATTTTTGCTGCACTATATATAATTTAATTTTCTTACCATGAAACTTTGCAATATATGCATTTGTTGCAACTATATTTACTAAGGACATTCATCAGACCAGTTTCAAAATCCCAAATAAAAAATTAATAATATTTAGCCCTTAATAATTTAGGTATTTAGCTTTTTGCAAGTGCTTAATACATTTTTATGACAACACTGGACTAGCTTAGTAACCTTGTTCCACAAACAGCAGGAAGTCTTGCTAGTCCTGTTTTTCAAGGGCTGCTAGAGGTGACTTGCTTGACTCTACTAGAGGCCAAATGCACATATGTGCCCTGCATTCACCAAGGAGAGAATACCGAGTTAACACTTATTCCACGTAGACTCAGAAGTTCAGCATACACATTTCTGAGTTGCCACTGCTTGGTGACTCACAGCAACAGCCAAATGGAGGGCTTTCTCTTTGAGTTACTTCCCCTGTACTTAAGGAATGATTGCTGAATTTGCATTAGCTCTAGTTTGCCACACAAGTAACAACCATCATTTACTACTGTCAATATGAATAAATAATATGAAATAACAGGATCTATGTGAACGTGTACACAGTCCCATAGAGGAATATCACCTCCAAAGTGCATATATTAAGAACCATCACATTACAATGAGCTCATGAGTCAAATCTCAGATCTAAGGTCCCCAAAAAAATTACCATTTCTATTTTGAGTGTTCTGGGAAGATCACTGATTTGGTCCACCTGCATTCCTGGAGTGCATTGTTTACTGTGCACACTATAAACTGATCTCACTGGCCTTACTATGCCTTTCAACTCACTACATACATACATTTATATCCAAATTATCCCAAATTTCTGGACAAAAAATACGTTTACACATGTTAATATTAATGCTGGATGATGTTGAATAATGTTGGATAGTTTGGGACAAGCAAAGAAACAAGAACCAGCCACCTATAACATCAGCCTAATTAACTACTAATAGGTTTTTTTTGCTGAGGAATGCAAGTTCTTTATTTTACAGTCCTTTCCCAAATGAGACTGTTACTTCAGTAGCCAAGAAATTATCCAGAGTTGTCTCATTGCTTTCACTGGTATCATGATAAATCCTCATGGTATACTCTGCTTCCCACTCTGATCCTTTCCTTTCTGCCAAGCTGGAAATTCATTATGCACCATACATGAGAAAGCAAGCAAGAGGGCATACTTTCAAATTCATATCATACATACCTGATAAGAACTGAAACACTGTATCTGAACTCCAACAAATTATTCATACCACACACTATATACAGAAAAAAGTCAGTATTTTAAACAAATATTTTTGAATATTTTATTTTAAACAATGAGGTAAATCTGGCTTCAGCACTCGTAGGCACTACCATGAGATAAACAGTCAGTTTATAAGTGAGGAGCAGGGACAGAGCAGTGGTAACTGTACAAGTAAATCAAATGAAAAATGGGTACAAAACTCCTCGGAAGCCAAAGTTTATCAATGTGATAATATAATTAATTCACGCTCATCAGTCAGTTTATCTTGAATGACCCTCTCACATTAAAAATTGAGAAGCCCCTTGGAAGCTGGCCTGCATCAAGGACAAGCTGACTACTCCTGGTCATGGAAGAGGAGACCAGAAGGCAGCGGTTCATTTATGCTACTGGGATGAGACGCGGTCAAACAGAGGTGCAGAGGAGTGACAGAGCTGGGTGTCAGGGTGAGCATCAGCACGGTGTGGAGCACTGCAGCCCACAGGGAAGAGGGGTGGGCAGCTCAGGGAGCACCTGTGCTCACCAGATTTCTTGAACTTGTCACGCTAGTGGGGACCACCTCTCCCATGGTAAAGACACACTGGGAAATGGAGGAAAGGCCACAAAGATTTCTGTGCTTTAAATACCTCTCTGCTAACTGCAGATTTCAATGAGCACACTCCCTGGGGAATCAGCTCAGCTTTGAGGTCAGCATCACCAAAAAGCAATTGTGTGAGCTGGCCAGTCTCTCGCTCAGACATGCAACAGTTCAAGAATATTCGTATTCTGTTTATTTTTTCAGGGAGAGAGACAAGTACAGAAAAAAACAGGATTATTTTTACAGTGTCACTGAGTAACAGCCTTTGACTGGACATGCCCCTTCTTGATCCCTGAAAATTGCCTCCCTACCTTCCCAAGTGTCAGGCTGTTGAGGCTGAAACCCACTGCACAACTGATCTCCTGCCTATATTTGATTAATAACCAGATGCCTTATTTTAAAATACAACTTTTCTTTAAGTTACCTCCTTTTCTTCAGTTTTCAGTTGGAAACTTGGCCTAAATGACAGCTGTGTAGGCCTCACCCCAGCTCGGCTCAGCAGGAGCTCTAATGTACTTCATTCTGGGGCTGGGAGCTGCTTTTAATCTATCAGCACGACTCCGCAGCTGCTGTAAGCTAGCTGAAAATTGTCTGCATACACAGGGTTTAAAATTTTGTAACCCTTTTGGTGCAACTTCTATTTAGGCAGGAACTCCAAAATGCAGCCACCAAGGTCTCTGGAGAGTTAAAGGAAAGCTCGAGACAACAGGCTGAGGGGCTTGGAAGGGCATGCCAGAAACCTCGGCACAGATTAGGAGTTTTCCTGAGTTCATAAGTTCAAATACCAATTTCCAGTAACTGTTTGAATGGATTTAGCCTTGCTGTAAGTCTGACAATCAGACTACAAGCCAGGCAACTAAATATTTCTGCTTTATGCAAGATGTCTTTAGCTATGAAAAACGTTTCTGTGTATTGTTAATTGCAATAGGTTTGTTGTTAGCTCTGCCTCTTGTCAGCAGCTTTTAAGAAACTGAACAAACATTACATCCACTTCCAAGAAAGCATGCTGCAGAGCAATTATTCCACATACACAAGACAAACTTCAAATACTCTTAAAGTAAAATCCAACTATGTAGAAGTGTTAAATCTGCTACTGCCATCAACAGAAACTACACACAGTACAGTAACCCGGCATCATCTGTTCCACTGGGACTTGGAGAGGACGGATATGAAACTATTGCCAAATATTTACACTTACGATTCTTACAAAATATCCGGAGTCCCTGGAGGATTAAACATAATCTCACATGTCAACAACCACCAACAACAAAAACTTTAAATATGGCTGCAACGTGTTTTCACAAAACTTTACTGTGATCACTGTTAAATAGTCTCTTGGTTTTTTTTCTGTTTTCCAGAAAAGTAGCGGCAAATCATGGCACTGCTGATCTGCCAGTGCTGGCTGTCAGGGACTGCCTGGCAGCTTTTCCATGCCTGCCCAGAAGCTCAGGCACTGCCCCTTTGTGGGGATGCTGCTGGCTGGCCCCACAATCATCTCAAGAAGGGCAGGCCCTATGGTTAAGCATTGAAAGCTCATTTAAATCAGCTTGGGCCAGAAGATAGGGCAGCAGCAAAGAGCCAGAAGTTAACACACACGAAGCAGAGCTCTGCAGAAAGCGATCCCAGAGAGCTTCAGCAGCCCCACTGGGGGGAACAGTCTCTTTCCTGCCTGCCCACAAGCACGTTTCCTTTGAATACACAAGGGCTGAAAGTGCTCTTTCTTTTCTGATATGCTGGAAGGGGCTCAGTATGGAAGGTTTCAAGTATTTGACAGAGCACAAGCAGTTTCATAAGGCTGCTGCTCAACATGGCCCTCCAGACCCGGCACTGGCTCCCAGGGATGTGGTACTTACTCTCCCACAGAGCAAGCTGCACATACATGGGGGAGCAGTTTTCAGAGACCTTAAGGAATTTAGCTTCTGAATAACTTTATGGAGACTTTCACTAGCACACCTCCTAACTGAAGAATTTACCAAAGCTAATTTTCCACCTTTGAGGACTGGAGATATACGATAAAACCAAAATAGTAAAAATCAGAAGCATATTCCACCATCTTATAATTACTGCTTTTCCTAAGAAAAAGCCTACTGCTATGTATTTTAAACAGTTAAGAACAGAGGTGGAAAGCAGAAACCAGGAGTCTGGGGCATTACCTGCTGCAGGATGCCCATAACAAGGTCTCCTTGTAGAGAAGAGGTGCCACAGCCCTGGACTGGCAGCTGTGTGGTCCTCATGGACAGCGTTATCCTCCACAGACTCTAGATGCTTTCCTCTTTGAACTGACTGCCCTTTTTTTGTATTTTCTAATAAAAATACAAAAAATTCTTATTTTCTTCCTCAGCCGGCGTGTTAATTGCCCTTCTACTCTGAGGTCACTTGGGCTTGCCTTTGTGCCAAATCCTTTTGTTCCTGTCAGTGGTCTGTTTGGCCTGGCTGAACCTTTATACTTGATTTTAATTTATTATGTGATTTCATTGTGCAGTGCCTGCACTGGGCAACTGGCCCGTTATGAAGGTATTAAATTCTATAGAGTTATATGCATGTGTACACAAACACACACCTCCTTCCTGCAGTTCACTTCCTTCTGCAGCCATCTGCAGTGGAACAGGGTCCTGCACTGGGAAGCTTTGCCTTAGCTGCTCTGTTTTAATGACTGTAATCCACAAGGAGCAGTAAAAACAGCCAGCACAGTGCCCAGTCCCTCAGCTGCCAAATGTATGCCACGCTCCAGGAAAAGAAGCTAGGAAAGTAAGATTACCTGAAATTCACCTCTGGTCCACATACTCAAAAAAGCCCCACATTACCTGTAAGTGCCTGCTAGTTTTTGGAAAGGGCCAGGGGAAAAAACAAAACAAAACAAAAAAAACCAGCAAACAAAACCCTGAAATCAAAGGCCAATTGCAGAATCTCAGATTCCTAGAAGAATTGATACAACAGCAGCTGTATCTCTTTCATTTGAGTAATTATCATATAATTAAGTGCATGAATTACAAGAGAGCCAAGGCATTAAATTAAAATATTTAATGCTTGTAAATCTGAAAATGATTACTGTGCTGATGTGCAGCTACCGAACAGCGAAGCTAATGGCACCACGACAGCACCACCATTATTCTGCTGTAGCTTAAGGAAGGTATGAGAATTTTGGAAATCCTTTGCTGAGGAGGAAAATTGCCTTCGATTTTTTAGAGCTAGCAGCTGAGCCTTAGGAATTGTGTGCCTAGGTACTGAAAGCAAAAGAGTAAAGGACAAAGAAATCTCTGAGCTAAAATGCAATGTTTTATCTCACAGATGCACAGGGAGAATTAAAAATGGAAACGTCTTGTTGAGAATCTTACATGGAGCTGAACAGAGGAGCCATTCCCAGCATTTTCTTTACATTGGGTCATTTTTCATTACCCAAATTTAGCTTCATCCAAACTCAGTCAGCAGTTTGCAGGATGTGACTTTCAGTAATTCAAATAAAACAGATAACCAGAGATCTCTACTCAAGGCATTTTCCGAAGTAGAAACTGACAGAAGAAATCCTTGACACTACAAAGTCTTGCTCCTGAGATTTGGGGGCAAACTGTTTGCGCTTCCCTGAAAAAAAGGAAAGGTGTTACGCTAAAATTCTTTTCTGAAGTGCACAAAAGCCTATTCATGTTTCTCCAGCATGTCACTTCTGTTTGCCTAAATAAGCCAGGAGTGGACATTGCCTTAGCCCAAGAGAGATCCATAGGCGGTCCAGGAGCTGGGCTTGTGCCAATCCCTGCAGGTCGCCAGGTGCTGAGACAATTTCAGGGACATTTCCAGGCTGGAGATGCCCTCCTGCATCCTTGCTGCAGGAGCAGCCCCAAGGGACAGCTGGGCCAGGCCCTGGGGCAGCTCTGCCTCCTGCCAAGGGCTGATGCCATCCTCCACAGCAAGGGCACGGCCTCGGTCCAGCCTCAGCTGGGGAGACACAGCACAACAACAAACAGTAAACCAAATACATATTGGGCTGGTATTTCACTGCAGAATCCTTTTGTGTCACAGGAACATGCTCGCCATGAACTGCAACAAATGCAGTGCTCACAGTAGCCTGGAATGGAGAATTAATGGCTCCAGGCAGTCCAAGAGGTCACAGCTGAGGGAGGAGGCAGAATATGTGCTTAGACCTCCTCTCTGAAGAGCACACCCTCCTCCTCCTCAGAACAAATGGCTAAGGCTGTACACTCGGGGTTGTGTGCAAGGTACATGGATAGAGAGGTAGATAGAGACAGAGAGATGGAGAGAGAGACAGACAAACAGACATAGATAGATATATAGATAGATAGATAGATAGATAGACAGACAGACAGATGATAGATAGATAGATAGACAGATGACAGATAGATCGATAGATAGATAGATAGACAGACAGATGATAGATAGATAGATAGATAGATAGATAGATAGATAGATAGATAGATAGATAGATGATCGATATATGCACATGCAAATCAGTGAAAAAAACTATAAAGACATAAATGCTGCACCTATGGACACTATAAAGAGGACAAGTCATCTAATTTATATGAGTTGCCATCAGCTATTACATGAGCAGTAAAGGATGGGACCCCCTTCAGAAGAAGAGGTTATCACCATTATCCCCCCCAAAAAACAATAGTGTAGGTATTTTTTATCTTAGTGACTACTTCAAAGAGGTTACAGCATTTCTGACCAGGGCTCTTCCTGAAACCCCCAAAGTCACCAGTAACTGAGCACTTGGCAGCCCCAGAAAGCTGCAGTTTCTAATTAGCATGGAGAAAGGCGATTCCTAACTTAGGTTCCGAACTTAGGTTCAGTCCTTTTTTTCCAAATGAATGGCTTTTAATTACAGCATATGGAAAAAGGAAAAGGTAGTTTCAAAGTGTTGCCTAAAGGACATTTAATATTCTCTTTAAGCACAAAGTGGTGTAGAAATAGATCTAATGAGAAAATTCAATTTCTTTTCTTGACAATATTCACCTCTTGCCCCAATGCCATGGCTATCCTAGAGGGTTTTTTCCAAAAAAAAAAGTCCTTTTTTTTTTTCCTGGGCTCATCTTTCACTTATGTCTTCTATAAGCTGGAAGGACAGCAACAGAAATCAGTAAGAGGAGTGGAGTCCCTGCCTAGGTGTTGTAATAAACAGCACAGAAGAGTCTGGCCCATGTGTGGGAAGATGTCTGTCTGCGAGGTTGTTGCGAGGTCACATTGTGGCCTTCGCTCTGAGAAAAGGATGCATCTCCTCCCAGTTGTCAGGTGACGCTCCCTGTTACAAGGGTTGAGCAGTGGAAGGCATTAATACCATTACAGATACTTCAGGTACGTAGATAGGCTAATAACTCGTGTAGTAATCTCCAAAGCATCCAACTTTCATGTGCCAAATACTTTATCATCACAAGGTGGTAATAGGAAATAGCCACAAGGGAAGAGTAACCTTTTCCTAGTAGTAAGGAAGCCAGGATTTCAGAGTTACTATGTAATTAATTTGCTTTTCAGGAATCAAAACACCCTAAAGCAAAAACAAGTTCAACAGACTTGTAATAACATACTATTGTAGAGTTAAGCCCTCTTATTCCTCAACAAAAATCTATCCTTTCACTTCATCTCGACTGTGAAATCCTCGACCCATGCTGTAACCATCTCCTGCCTTAAATACAACATTTTCCTTTGCCTTGGTCTCCTTGCGTCCTGGTTTTCCATCCTGTAGTGGAGTCAAACGGCTTGCACTGAGACAATCTCCCTGTCTGGCTCTAAGTCCAAGATTCTTCCCATGGTAATGCTTCCTGGATTTGTTTTGGTTCACACATTTCAAGTTCAGAGTCTCCTAAACTTCACAGGTGTGAACAATTTCCTGTTAAGCACACCTTGGCCCCGGGTGTGCATGCTGGTACTGGGGTCCTGCTGGTCTTCCTTAGGACTGCCACTAGTCTTGAGCAAAAATGACCTCAGCAACCTGGAGGATATCAAAGCTGTATGAAATCAGGGTGGGACACACCAGGGTGGGTCACCTGCCCCAACAGATACTGCCTGTGCAAAGGCCCCATCACCTTCTGCAAAGCTCTACAAGCTGCACACAGCCCTGCACCTTCACGTGCCACACTCAGTGTCCCACGTACTCTGGCTGGCCATGTGCTAGGCACAGAGCAGAGAATGTTTACAATACTGTGTGGAAATGTCAAATGAGGAAATGTTCCATGTGCTTCAAAATATATATTCTGATTAGAAAGTTTTTTAACGTAGATCATTCACTGGTAGAGCAGAAACTATCTGTTAATTTTCAGCATGGACCTCCCAGGAAGGTGAGGTAATATCTGTTTATTCTAGTAAAAACTTCAAAGGGCTGTTTCTTTTATTTTGTAGTATTTTTTTTTTTTAAAGAAAAAAGAATGTTATTTGGATGTTAATAAAGATCAACATTGACAGTAGCTATAATTGTATAGAAACCAGCTGATAATCAAAAGCTGAGCTGACAAATCATTTAACTTAAGATACAGAGCTAGTGTTACATATAACATTTTAAAAGTTGGCCTGGTTCAGTGATGTATGAATCGAGAAAAAGTACAGATTTTACTGAAGACATTTTTGCAATCACAGGAAGCAGGAGATAATGAAAAGTTGCAAGTTCAACAATTTTTTATACAGAGGCAGGAGTTATACTTGGGTTTCATTTCCATTTTCATCAAAAGGCTAACTTCCCCCGTTTTACATTTAGTTTATGTGGTCTATTTTACAAAATCACACGTATTGTTTTCTGATTCTGTATTCAGTGAGCATGTGCAGGCAGGGAGTCAACAAGGGACCTCAAGTGACATTGCAGTACGGGCAGAGAGGAGCAATTGTGGAAAGGTTACCACTGACACAAGGAGACAAGAGGTGAATTTACTACTTGTCCTGATGGACAGCCTTAACTTGGGCAATTATATCTTTCTCAATATGGATAAACACTGCAAATCATCCTAATTTTAACTCAGAAGAGGAGACTGGGTGGCACGGATAAACTCTCTGTGCACGCTGCACAATGTATGTTTTGCTCTGTAGCAGTACATATAAAATGCAAACTCTATGTTTGCAAAAGAGTTCACATCACCTGCCACAGTGAATTTGGATGTGGATTTATTGTTGCATATTTAGTGAGCACTTAAAGTACTACAGCCAACCCTGATTGCTCCCAGGGATCAGACCCTGTTGACCCAGTCTGTGTGGACAGAAGTATCTGTGGTCTGAACATGATTATGGCCTGATCTGCTTCCAAAAACAACCAAAATTTTGCCATTTATTTTGAAGAACTGACTTAGGTAAGCATCTATGAAGGATCAGAATTCTCCATGGGCAGATCCACACTGCACATCCTTATGCACTAAACATGGTCGTTAGAGTCATGCCATGTCCCCTTTGCAGGGGGCCCTGTGGAACCTGGGTGCTGCTGCCCACACGCCGTGTGACACGGGGACACTCACCACCCCACCATCAGTGCCAGCACTGCTGTCTGCAGCCCTTCTGCCTCAGACACAGGTTTTGTACCCAGCCACGCTTCCCTACACCAAAGCAAACCAACTCCACACACCCTGGCAGACCCGTTCTCACCCTGCCACTTAGAGCTGCCCACGCTGCAGAAAGCACAGACGCAAATCCCGGCGGAGCAGGGGAGCAGCTCCTCCTGGCTTTGCACCTTCCCGCGGGAAGCCGAGCCTGCTGAGTGGTGGAGGTGGCCATTCCAGCTCTCCCAAGTGCCACGGAACTCCCGAGGGCTCCTTTCCTCCCTTCTCCTCTCCTCTCCCCCTGCCCGTCCCCCGCGCCGCCGGTGCGCTCGGCTGCTGCGCCAGCTCGTGCCCCCGACGCCCTCACAACAGCTGTGGGCTTAATTATCAAAATAACATTTTAATAGTCTCATAACTGAACTCCCTTCCAAACATGCCAGACGAGAGGTTGCAAGGATTCTTTTAACATCTTCAGCTAAACTTACTAATAGGCTGCATTTAAGTCATTAGGCTGTCCTAATGTGTGCCATTTACTGCTGGAGCCATCCCTCCCACCTCAACTTGCCATTTGCCATCTCTCATTTCCTAAGTGACTCTATTACCTGCCCAAGGATCGAGGTGGTCAGTGCTCCCACACACCAGACCTCTGAGGAAAGCAGAATATCGGGAAATTATTGGGAAGGAAGCATTCCTGCCTCTCATTACCTTCTTTTTCTCCTTTTTCAAGGGACTAATATATTGGTACCCAATCAGAACTCCCAAGGAAGAGAATGTGCTAAGTGTACTTACGCAAATTATTTATGATCACTAGGGGTTTACTTGCTTTTAACACATTAAAAAAAAAAATCTCTGACATTCTATGAAGGATTAGTTTTCTTGTTACTACCTTCAAAATTGAACCATTTCTTGCTTTGTAAAATAATTCTAAAGGGACTCCAAACTAGTATTTAGCTTCCAAGTTAACTTTTCTGTACAAACTCTACAGTAGAAGGTGAACACACATTGAAACAGTGTTGTGATTTTTCCTCAGCAAATTAGCCATTTATTCAGCAAACTTTTTTTCCCACTTGCTGTTTTTTAACATTTCTTTTCATACAATTGTTACCAGAGTTGGGCAATTATTTATTCTTTATAATTTTTTTATGATAACAATTAGGAAAGTGATGAGTTCCTCCACATGTCCCTCCCTCCTCAGACTTCTCAGAACTGCTGCCTTTTAAAAAAGTGCAAATACATGTACATTCATCTTTGTCTACCATATCTCACACTGAGGTTTCTCACAAGTCTGAAGCAGTGTGGCAAGACACTTATTTCTGTGAGCATGAGGTTCTGCTGTGGAAAAATGAAACTTTAGAAAGTGTCTCTGACGCCATCCAAACAAAGTCCAAGCTGCACCAAGATCTTTCAGTTGATTTTGATGGGATCAGAATTTTATCCCCACTCACAGCAGTAAATATCTACTTATATTTTTGGAAAAAGAAATCGATTTCTAATTAGCTTTTAAAGAGTTCATTACTTTGTATACTAGCTTAGAAAAACACCCTGTATTGTCAGCTGAGGGGCTCGCAGTGGCACAGCAATACTTCTGCTCACGTCCGTTCTGCAAGAGGGTCAGTCTGTTCTGCCCAGAGAACATTCATTACTGGCCAAGACGTGACACCTCACTGTAACTGATGTGTTATTTTTTACTCGATTTTACAGCGGAGTTAAGAAAGGCACTGGGTTGTTGCATGAATTATCCACGGTCACCCAAGCCTATAGATGCGCAGGCTGCCCCCTCCCCGTCAGCTGAGCGAGCCATTTGTTGGTTAGTCAAATTCATTTGGGTTGGCCTGGAGAAATCTGCTCGTCCGTGTTTCGTCTGCTGTGCAGCGAGCCGAGCCCGGTGTCCACCCAGCAGATGGAGGAGAGGAAGCGCCGGCGTCCGCAGATGGAGCCTCTGTACCCTGCCCTTGCTTAACTCACCCGGGAGATGACCCACTAAGAGAGCCAAATATCCCTCATTTGTCTTTACCGCTATTTCTTGTCGGCCTTCCTTATGCTTTAGGAGAAAGCGCAAGCAATCGAAGTGCAGTAAAAAAAAAAATAAATTAAACGGCATGGAACAGCTTTACTCTGGCTGTAAACTCACAAACACGGCTCCAAAGGAAGCACCTTCCGCAAGCCTGCAGGGGTTGGAGATGATGCCTTTGTGCCAGAGGACCACAGGCTGTGTGCACCCAAAGGTGTGGATGCCAGTAACATGCTGCATAGCGCTAAGGCTAAAACTATGCCAAAACCAAATTATTTATTCTAACACAGAAAAACTGACTATAGACCTTTTTCTCCACTGATATTCCTCATTTATTACTGCCTAACAGTATCTTTAGAAATCCCAAGATAATCAGCAAATCCAGGGAGATTTAAACTATATTTTTGTATTAAAATAGTCGAGGATGTAGGTGATATGTTGTGGCCCCATGCAATTTAACTGGGATAGATTTAAAGGTAAAGAGCTCATTGCAGTCTCTTGCAGAATGGGCCGGATTCCCATCCCAATTACTGGGAGATAAACCCAGACTAAGAATGCTGACTTCAGAATGTTGGAGTTACTCCAGATTTACACTGGGTGTAACAGGTTTAAATACAAGTTATTGTGCTCATGTCTCATTCTCTCTAAATTAGATACTTATCTACACAAACTTACAAACACATTGAAAAACTGGTGCATGGTTCTCCTACTTCAAATCTTCTCCAAATCTTCTAATTAAAAAGAATGAGATCACCTTTTAAAAGGGCATTCCTCTTCCTTTCTTCATCACAACATCATCTTTAAAACCAGAATATTAAGGAAATAGAAAAAGAAAGCAAGGTTTTTAAGGTTTTTACAGTCTGTGCTCCAGGGGAAAACAGACACTCAGCTACGACTGAAATTGCTTCACAACGTGTGCTTCTGGGCCTGTGTTATCCTCACTCCACAGATGAGCAGAAAATATAGTTTGTTTCTTTTTTTTTTTCCCTGGTTTGGCATCTGTGGCTCACTTAATGCTCCTGGATCCTGCAATGTTCTCAGGGACAGACAAAGAGCACTGGCTGAATATTTTACTGGTGAAAAAAACCTACTCCTGTCTTCTCTAAGTGTGCTTCATGCATCCTTAAAATGACCCCTTACAGAGATCATGTGAAGGAAAATAAAACTGCAGCTTTTTGTTTAAAAAAACCCAGCAGAATCTTTAGGGTCAATCACTTCCCTTCACAGAGCCAAGATCACTGCTTCATTTCAAAACTCATCAAAACAAACCATCTATCATTGAAATATTCACTTAATTCTAAAAATACTACTGAAGATACATTCTCCTGCCCACCTGCTGGTAGGATGGATGCCCTGGGCCAGCCTGCACAGGGGCCCTTTCCACCTCCAGCCTCCTCCCCCTCCTCAGCCTGGAGCACGATGCATTCTCCAGCCCTGTGCAATTCCAAACTGCTCAGACTTGCAAACCATGGGCACCTCTAATTCCTCTTCCCCATCTCTAGTTAAGAAAGGCAGGACAATTATTTAGTCTAGAGCTGAAACCCTGAAATAAAGGCTGAAGGATACGTGCTGTTGCTACACGGCGAGCAGCTGAGACTCTGCGTAGGTAATTTGGACTTTGTGGCCCAAATGCCGCCAAGTTATTCAGCAGCCCAGCTGACCACCTGCAATTCACACTTTTGCTGTGGGCAGACAGCAGTGAAGAGGCTCAAAATAGCAAGGCCACGAAGCCTGGGCACGTACTGTGATCCTTCCGAGCCCCCAAGCACCGAAACAATCTGAAGCCCAAAGGCAATCTTCCCACCAAGATGATACGTGAGTGTCCAGGTTCACATCTGTTCGCTGAGCAATCTGCTCGTGATATGTTATGGTTGTACAGGCAGAAGTCCTACAGACTTCAGTGCTCTTAGTCTAAAGTAAAAATTTATTTAACGACAATATTTGCCTATGAATTTATGTTTATTATTAGCTCCTATAGGTATTTGAATTTCTGGTTAAGAGATACACTGTCTCACCCATGAAGTTCTTATTTTTAGCTCACCTCTAAGTGCATGGAGGAAGTCAGTCGAGTAAAAACTTCTGCAAAAACACCAGCTGGCCAGTGATATGACTAACACGAAGAAATGGAAAGCTGGTGATGAACCTCTGGTGGTAGATGTGGAAACATTGGTCTAATTTTGGTGTAGTTTTCACCTTGGGGAGAAGGGGCATGGGTTTGGACTTTGCACGAGGATAATACGTATTAGATGGCAATGCAAAGATCAGTCCACTGACCCCATGCAGCCCTGAGCACCATCCCCACATCAGCCCCCAAGCACTGACCACTGCGGGCTCCCGCTCTGCCCCTGGCTTCTTCAGACCTAAGCAGGGGTTTATGTGCTGCTGCCTAAATGCCTAAGGTTATCAACGGGCAGGCTGTTAAACACACCCCGTCACTGAACAAAACCAGCGTCCTTCCATTCATGGGCACGTCTGGGTTCTGGCAGAAGGGACAGAATGGGCAAATTTTGTCCTTGAGCTCTAATCTGTGTCCTCTGAGGTGGGTTAGAAAGAAGAGAAGTTTTAAACTTCCATAAAGCATAATAAAATATTGTTTAGGTTGATGTGATGCAGCAGACAGCTCATACGGAAAGCATACACTGGTCTCCTGTTGTTGAGAGCAGGGAATTCACTGCCTGTGACTGGAATATGGTACATTACTCAAACTATAGCAAGGCTCTGGGAAGTCCTTGCTGA
Source organism: Regulus satrapa (assembly GCA_013396955.1). Lineage (NCBI taxonomy): Eukaryota > Metazoa > Chordata > Aves > Passeriformes > Regulidae > Regulus > Regulus satrapa. The sequence continues at coordinate 1,776,396 of VWZN01006847.1, forward strand.
TTCCAACACAGGCAACGAAGAAACGTCCTGAGAGCTCAGGAGCGAAGAAGATTTATACCATATCCATGGTATTTATATTAA
>VWZN01006847.1:1781476-1848976 GCA_013396955.1 Regulus satrapa
GCAGTACCTCCAGCACAGACTTACAGATCCACAGAAAATCCCAGAGGATGGCTACAGAGGCTTTTGTCATCCCCTGCCTCTCGTGAGTGCAAGGGGACCCCTCCCTTTCCCTAAAATGCTCCCAATGTTTCCCTGAGGCCCTGTGCTGCCCACATGCTGGAGAAACCACCAGCAACATCATGCTGGTGAGGAGAAGCCCAGACAAGCCCTGCAATCACTGTGACCATGGCAGAGTGTGCTGCTTTCAGCTGGCAGGGCTACCATTACACCCCGGCCTCCCCGGGAGCAGGATGGTAAAATGGAAAGCCAACGGCAGTAAAAAAACCCACCCAACAGCAAGGAGGAATGAGGTACCAGATTAATAATTTTTAGAAGCATCCCAAACTTCCTCAGAGACCTGTAAGGAGCCACAGATGCTTTTGTTCTTCATGCCTGTTTATTTTTATGCCAGAGGTTCATACTGTATTTTCTGTTGGAAGAATATGACATTAAAAAGGGAAGGTACTTCCATCACAGCATACCTTTGCCCGAGATTTTGTTACTGCTGGACTGACAGAAACCAGACAAAGAAATAAAACAAAAGTGGGGTGGGGGGAATGCTAAGTCTTCCATTTACTTAAAAATCTATATTATTTTATAATTCTGCTTGACTTTATGCTAAGGAAACTAACTCAAGACCTGATCAGAGTATCACTTTTCAAATGCCTAAATCCCTGTAAAGGTTTAGTGTCTGGCTGTGTGCATTTTGCTCAGTATTAACATGTTCAATGGAGTACTTTGATTTTTTTTTTTTTTNCGCCAGAAGCTGGTGAATATATGCTTCATAGCTTCAGATAAACCTTTTGTTCTTCTGGGGCTGATCAGCTGGTGCGGCAGCGAGAGGGAGAGGAGGAAGGAAATTCACAGGGGCTCCACGGTTTCAAAAAGTCAAATTACCTCTGAGCCATGGCATTGCTGATAATTTAAATGAAAAAATATATATACAGGCTGCACCACACAACATCTCTACTGTTAGGACTTTTAATGAAGCCCCAGTTGTGATGACACTGAAGCAGGGAACGCTACGGTGGGATAATTACTTGGCTCCCTCGCAGCTGAGTTTCACAGATGCATTATTAACGGCACATTCCATGCCATAACGAGCACCGAATGTAGGTGGGATTCGCAAGCCCCGGCATCCGCCATTAGCAGGTTGGCGCAAACACAAATGAGTGTTTTCACAAAAGCATGCAAAGGTTGTGAAATTCCAATGAATTCTTTCACTGGAAAAAAGAGTTCAAGCTGCCATGACCGGATATGTCACCTCCCACGGCACGCTGCGCGCCCGGCGAGGCACCATGGGAAATTACAGAATCAGAATGCATTGATTTTTCTGTAGAAAATACAGGCAGCAGCCCTGATGAAGAATTAAGGAGGAAATGTAATAACCTAATTCTCCTCCAACATCCTCACACGCACCCTTTCCAGCCCGGGCACCTGGCACCTCGTCCAGACAATTGCCAGGTGAAAGACGCAGATGGCAATTCGCTGTTGCCTAAGCGTGTGGTGGGATACTGGGCTGGGTGCACCGCCAGCTGCTTACACCAGGGCTGGACTTGGCCTGCTTTGTCTGAATGCCATCAGCTTTAGGACACAACATTTCCAAGCAGCGCTGGTTTTATGCTACCATGTTTTACGTTTTCCTCCATGACATTCATCTCCTAAACATTCCTTAGATGCAAACCCTTAACAGGTTTTCTCCATAGAATACTATTTACAGTATAAGAAATTATTAGTATTTCCTCCTCAAACTATACTGCATATGGCTTGAAAACTCTGGAGAATACAGAAAGAATTTTCCCTCTCTTTCACACAACACGGCACAGAAAATACGACATTAATGTCTTCCTCTCTTATGGGGCAAGTTCCCCAGCATTCACCTCCTTTCCTGCTGCCTCAATGGCACACACAGTTAATCCATTCCTCACTGCTGCACAGTAGTGCTTATTTATTTCCCTGTTGCAGAAAAACTTAAAACAAAATGCAGTTACAAAATTAATGGCAGCCCTGCCTTGCCTGTTTAGTTTTTTTAAAGCTTCTATTTCAAGGTGACCCTTTTCCTACTTTGTGTGTCACCCCAAGTGTTGCTGCTCACATACTGAACCAACACTCTCCCAGTAATTAACACCAGCACTTAATGAAGTCCAGCTGCTGCGATGGCAAACTGAAGAGATGCCAACCTTTGTAAACTAGTACTTGGGCTACTCCAGTTACAGCGGCTTTAAAACCACAGCAATCAACTTCTCTTTGCCTACTTCTCAGAGATAATTCTTACCAAATAAGACAAGTGTTCAAGATTAAGCATTTAATAATAAAGCTTATCTCTGAACTAATATTTCAAGCTGGAAATTATATAAAGGGCTGGATCAACTTAAATGAATGCTGCAAAATTAATAAAAATCCCAAGCAGCAAATGAAAATCTAAAATGAAGATTTGCAATGCTAAATACATAAACCTTTAAAAGCCCTAGAAACACAGTTCCAAGGGAAAATTGGAGACAGATTCTTCAGCAATATCTGGTCCTCTGAACTCTTTTCCTGATCCAGTATGAGAGACACTAACAGCCAACGCTTTATTAAAATAATGCTCTCTGCCAGTTGTTTCATTACATGCAGGGACATGGTAGGGATACTAGGTGAATGCTTTTGGAGACTGTTTGAAAGGGTCTGCATTGTAACTCATACCACATGGACTTTCAGACCTTCCACAGTTTTCCTCTACATGTGCTTTCTTGCTGTACTCCTTAAATCTACACCGCTGAAAATATTTTCCATGCAGAATTACCAATTTAAATCCATATTTCCTTAACTCCTTTCCACAGCCATAAAAAGGTAATTCAAAATTCAAAAATATGCCCTCCTCTTCTCTCAGCCCCTCATTTCTGCTTTATGTACCTATGCTGTACTCACACTTCAGCTGAAAAGATATCCAGTTTGGGCTGGAGAGAGATCTGGCAGCTGAGTTTTCCCAGGGAGAGGAGTCCCAGTCCCAGCCAGAAGTGGGCAAGCAGGGAGGGCAAGAGGTGAACTGGGACAAGACAACGAGGGCAGAACCCTGGCAGACTTATTTTTCAAAATTACTAACAGAGATAATGGCTTCTACAGTGATAAACAGTAAGTGGGATTTTAAAATGCATGTGGGAAGGGAACTGACTCATTTACTTTCATTTGAACTAATTTACACATAGGTAATATGTATCAATTTACAAATATATTCAGCACCAGGAAATCAACAGTTCTTCCAAGAAGGGGTTAATCCAAGGCTCAAGCCATGCAGTTGGACCAGTTTTTCCACCAGAGACCTAACATTGCAGGATCGGTATTAAAAGTACATCCTCGATTATCCTGGATGTCCATGCCCCTGAGAATATAACTTAAAAACAAAATCATTAGCTTACACAATAACATAGTCCTTGAAAAATAAAGAAATTCTTGTGTACAGAGCAATGCTGACTTCCAAGCACAAATTCCTTTGTTTTCCTAAATGCTAGCTTTGGACCCTACCAATGACTCAAAATGAGCTGCACTGAAATAATTGCATAAGCTGGCAGCACTCTGCAGTGTGTCAGCAGGGCAGGGGCAGGAAGGTAGGAAAGACTAAAAGCCAAGAGCCCAACTTTGGTGCAACTTACAGAAAATATTGCACATATTACACCAGCTATTTTCCTTATTGTAGTTTTAACTTTAAATTATGCAGACTTTCACAGGGAAAGCAAATTTCTAGTCTCAAAAAGGTGTTGTGGTGAGGTTCTACCCGGGCAAACCATGGTAGTGGGACATGATGGCTTTGCATGGCACAACAGTAACAAGGCCCACAAACCCCTCACATGCATTAGCCTCTTGATAAGAGTCAACCATGAAAAAAAGTCTGTTTACAACAAAAGGCGTCTGGTAACTACGATTATTCTGCCTTGAAACGGAACATTTTAGATTTCTTAGCTCCCTCTTTTGTTCAGTTTTAGTTCTTATGCTTGCTGTTTTCTGCTCTGCCCTGTTCTTTTTTTTTGCGCATGTTAGAACCCAGCATGACAAAAATCTATGTAATCACCCCACTGATTTTTAAACAGGTGAGTGTTATTAGCTTCACCAAGAAAGAAAGTTCACAGATACATTTAAAATTCATTTTTCAAATCGTTCCACAAGGCAGCTACCGTGTTTTTTCTGCAATGATAAAGCTCACAACTTGCTAGCTTGGAAACTCAAGGGAATTGTCTACTTGAAAGTAGAGCCTGAACTGCTAAATATGGATTCATATCTAGATATTGAAACCATCCTGCTTCCCAAACACTGGCTGCTCGGATCCATCCATGCAGTCTTTACTCTGACTTCAGGTTGCTCTAACAGGCTGGTGGTTTATATCCATGAAATTATGAAATTAAAGGTATTTTCTCTTTTGTCCTGGAGGACTCTTTTTAAGTTACTGCATGCCACCTCTCTGGAGTTAAGTAAAGGATGTACAATAACTTCTGAGGAAAAAAATAAATTATTTTATTACAAAACTGACAGGCAGAGGAACTAAAGTTTCTTATAGGATAGTATCCTGTGTTCATGATTTCAAAAAGTAAGGCCACAGACACCTCAAAATAAAGTTTGTTCTATATATTTATGAACAGAATAATAGATATTTTAAGATCATGCGTGGAAAGTATACTCTGTAAGACCTTTCAGTATTGCTGATTTTCTGACTTCAGCACCCTAAGGCACTGCTAGATATGCATAGGTGGTTAGTCCCTGTGCACCAGTGTACAGACCCCATGGGCACGTGAGGAGCTTTAGGAATTAGGGGTATGACAGATGTGGCTCAGTCAGGATAAAGCAATAGCTTTAAACATGCCACAGGCAGGGCTTCAGAGGTGTCACTGTCCCACACTGTTTTTAAAGAACAAGATTCAGGATTTTAGCATCCTGAACTTTAAACCTGCTCCTAAAAACAGGCACATTTTGCTTAGACAAGACATCAACTTATTGTATAATCGCTCAGGAATGTAATAAAGCTTTTCTTCCTGCAAAGTGGAAAAGAATGTTTCCACTGTCTTTAGATAGTTGGCTTTCATGTTCTTCAGTAAGTGACCCTCTGGATTGCCACAAGTCCAGAGTCTCCCTGTTAGCAGAGTCGAGCACAAACAAACCTGCAAGGGATGCTGCTGCTGCTAACCCTGCATCTCCTTTAGCAAGCATGGCAAGGGCTGGTGCTGCTTCTCTTGTGCTCACTTTTCAGACAGGGAAATACTAATTGTCTTTTAAGAATCTCTATAGTATTTTGTCAATATTTTTTTATTACAGCAGAGTATGTATAAATATTTTATTGTAAACCAAGGGCCTAAAATAAACAGTTTAGTAAATAGTTATTACATTACAAGGAAAAACATCTGTGGAAACTGTTTTCCATGTAATTATTCTTGTTATTTTACATTAGCTCTCAATGTGAATTTCTTTGGCTCTAATGTTTCACTTGTTCTAAATCTTCCTCCTTGTTGCTATTATTAAAATCTTAAAAAGGTGCCAAATCTTAAATGAAGAAAAAAAAAAAAAAGATTCGCTAGAAATTATTCATATCACAGTGAGCCTCTACTAAACCTGGCAGGGGTGCAATATTTTCGGTGAAATTAACATAAAATATACAACTGCAAATTATCCAGGAAATAGCTATGTTCTTTACAGTGCGCATTTACATTTGGTAAAAAATGCTCTACTTATCTGTCTAGCACAAAGCTCCAATCGTTTCCAAAGGCAGTTTTAAAGGGATAGTGATAGCTCTGCACAGGGAGCACGGTCCTTGCAGCGGCTGTAACAAATAGCTGGGGGGCAAAGTGACCTTCAGTAATTACTGGAGGTAACAGTCAGCACTGGACATTCCTTGTTGTGAATACTAACAATCTAATTTTAGATATATTTCCCTTTTGGTACGCTGGATGAATTTCCTCTCTTAGGCCTAAGTCCTTTTTACTAAACACAAGAAAAACTGTAATACCATGTAAAATGCAAATTTTGCTGTAAATATTTTATAAAATTGTTGCATATATCCCAAAAGCTATAGGTCTTAATTGAGAGCAGGCTATTTTTCCAGTCAATATATGGAAATGGAAAATGCTAATTCATGTTTTTCTACTTACGAAAAACCCTGGAGAACGGCAAAACCACAAATGCACTCACTTTAATATTATAAATATAATTTGGCTCCCCCTTTGCAGTCCCTGATGTCCTGGCTTTTATCTCCCAATGGCTGCAGAGGAAGAATCAGAGAATCGCTTTTACATCCCCTGCGCAGGAAGTTCCCCCGCGAGCTGCCAGCTTGGCAAAAGAGCAACAGCCAGAGCTCGCAAACGCGGCAAACAGGAACTGAAACAAGAAATTCCAGGGCTCTTGCACAGGAAACGAGCCTCACACGACAGCAGACCTGCTCAGGACGAGTGGTGTGCACGCTCAGCCGCGCCGGTCAGGGCTGTCACTGGGCCAGCGGCGTGAAGGAGCAGGGCTGTCCCCACACTGTCCCCCAGCCCCACGGCTCTGCCTCGCATTGATGTGTCTCCCTTCAGAGCAGCCAGCGGCCTGGACAGCAAAGCCTGGAAACCATCTCTCACAAGTGGTACTGAATACACCGAAAGTCATTTAGCCTGCTCCAGCGTGCGGTTACTTGTGCTCGCCTTTTTCATCCACTTTTCATTCCCTTGTCAAGGAAAAGACTGTTTTTTCCATCTTCTAGAAGAGAAATCATTAGGCTGTTAAAGTTAAAACTCTCCAAAGGTCACTGATGCTGGCTTTGAAGAGTGAAAATGATATAATTCCCCATTAGACTTTTAATCTCATGATTAGAGCTAAAGTTAACATGGCTGTTTCATTTTCTACCAGGCAAGAGTAAACTCATTTTCTTTCTCTACCAGAATACTTAATGGCATCCTATCTTGATGAGCAACATCTCCTAGTTAAACAGTATGAACAATGGAAATGCAAAATACTTTGGAGAGGAGTTTTGAATTTTTAAATGCTATTGATTAACCGTGAAAAATCCTACTACATTCTGCACAGCAAAATCCACCCATGGAAATCCCTCATGAGGCAAAGGACCTGCTCTTGGTTGGCAAGACTGCAGTCCTTGCTGGCACAGTAGGGGGACAAGGGGGAAGGATCTTTTGTTCCCTGTTTAAGTTCTTACTCCTAGATCCCTAGAACTTATCCCTACAAATGTTTCTGAACCCAGTAATGTGAGTGTGGGTGGGACCCAACATGCAGTAAGAGATACTTGCCTGAGGAAAACAGCCCCCTTTAGTCTCCTCAGGGGTATTTAGATTTGCAAAAACATTGCAGAAGAGTCTGTGGGGCAAGAATTTACAGGTGCACACTGGTTTCAAAAGCCAATGTACAGCATTCACTGTTATTACAGGCAGACACATGGAAAAAAATTCAATTTTCTTCATTCAAGACAAACTCTGATAACCAGCTAGTAAAACTCAGACTATAATTTCTTATTCAGTGTTCCACATGAGATGCATTTTGCTGAATTTAACATGTTTTGCTGTTAATGGATTTCACAGTGTGTTGCCATTTTTATACAGCTGTCCAAATAAAATGTTGTGTACAATGCTGTGCTTTTACTGTATTGCTAGCTTGCAAATGGCAGCCGATTCCCCAGTTTAAGCCTTAGGAAAATGGGGAAAAAAAATCTTTGACTAGGCCATTTAAAATACATATTTTGGGTCTCTGGAGTTCTTCTCCTGATAAGTCCTGTTCAAACAGGAACAAAGTTGCAAAATAGATATAATTGCATCTTGTACATTTAAGATCTAATAGTATTTCCACTGGAAGAAAAAATCAAACCTCAGTATTTTCACTGGTATTTTTTAAATTTTTCTTTCTTGAACCAAGTCAAAAGATATGTAAATTTAAAAGGTTTAGATTAAAAAAAAAATCTATCTAGATTTTCAAATGCTACATAAAGTAAATTAAGCAAATAACATCTCATGTGAATTCCCCATGTCCTGGAAGTCCATCATTCTGGTTTAAAACATTGTTGCAGACTTCGGTTTCTGACACATTAGAATTAGTCTTCTAAGGAAATTCTCTCCATTGATCTCCATTGTTCTGGAAGTGAAGGCACAGCTACTACCAGTTTAAAATTATTTTAAAGGCATAGGGAAGGTTGCTTTTTATTTTCTCTTTTTGTACCACTCCATATCAGAGATTTTTAGAAAAATGGTGAATCAGAAGTTGCTTGGGTCTTTTGGGGATTTTTGTTTGTTTTAGAAAAGGGGGGAGGCGGGGAGGTAAAAATGGAATTTCTTAACTAGAAAGGTAAACATGGAGAAAAATGTCACTGGAATACTTTCTTCCCTTCAACTTCAGCTATCTATATCTGGCCCAGCTTGAATCAGTTACTGTTCATTGCATGAGGTTTCATCATTTAACTTTTGTTGCCAATATTTATCCCTGGATATAACTCACAGTCATGGGGTTTAACAACTATTTATCCATACCCCAATAATACACGATAGCTGATGCGTGCAAAACATAACAACAGAGGACATGCCAGTGGTGCTAGTTGATGCTAATCCTTTAAAACACCCAAACTCTATCTGCAGCAAAACCTAAAACCAAAGGCTCTGCCTAGCCTGAGCCGCACTAAGAAACTTCCCTGTGAATATAGAACAGGATAAAGTCACCATAAAATCTGAACGCTTCCCAGTTACACACACACAGTGATCAAAAGATTTGGTCATTTTTAAGGCACATGACTGTCCACCAGATGATAGGTGATGTGCAGCTGAAGGCAGGATTAAATCCCAGGTAGGCTGTGACTGACTAAAGTAGTGATGTAAACACACCAGCGGGGTGCACTTCCTACCTAGTACCATCTTTCAAAGTCCTCTCACTGATTCAGGAGGTGCCAGAGAAGGAAACACTGGACCAAGTCAGTGTTGGCACTTCCTACACAAAGCAGGAGGCAAAGTCCTGTAGCTCCTCCCCATGAGGTGCACACCTCATTCACCCCATCTGTCCCCAGGCCTGTGCCAGCAGGACAAATCATAAAACACAAAGCTGAGATTGTCACCCCATTCGGGACACTGGTGAGGCCACACCTCGAGTCCTGTGTCCAGTTTTGGGCCCCCCAATTCAATAAAGACACTGAGGGGATGAAGGCTGTCACAGAGGGAACTGGGGGGAGCTCAGTCTGGAGAAAAGGAAGTTCAGGGGCACCTTCTTGGTCTCTGCAACTCCCTGACAGGAGAGTGCAGCCAGGTGGGAGTCGGGGTCTGCTCGCATGCAACAGCAACAGGGGAGGAGGAAACGGCCTCAAGCTGCACCAGGGGATGTTCAGGTTGAACATCAGGAGGAATTTTTTTTCACTGAAAGGGTGGGTAAGCATTGGAACAGGCTGCCCAGGGAGGTGGGAGACCCACACAACCCCTGGAAATGTTCAATAAACACCTGGACGTGGCACTCAGTGCTCTGGTCTGGTTGGCAAGGCAGTGCTCAGTCAAAAGCTGGACTCCAACCTCTGGTCTTTTCCAACCTCATTGATTTTAGGATTCTATGAAACAGGTGAAAAAGAAAGCCATGGAACTCCAGTGAGGTGTTTGGGCCTGCTATGGAGCTCTGTCTTAGGAAGACCACAGTATTCATACATGATTTCTTTGGGTTTCTTCAGTTCTGGTAGGACAAAACATTTTTCACTTAAAAACCCAGGATCTGCCACTTTGAGGTTTGACATTACCTCAGGGAAGTCTGACAGGGGCAACCAGAAGCCCCCTACCTCAAGCTCATTGTGCAATCATCTAAAAAATAAATTTAATTTTTAAAATGGCCCACAATGGATCTGAGGATTCAAAATATTCAATTAAAACCCTTCTGATTCTTAAAAAGGCACAACGCTGTCAAAGTTACTAACAAATTGAATGAAGTCTGTGACAAGGAAGCAGCACATCTGCAGGCACAATTGTGCAAAGCCTTTATCTGTGCAGGAGTCTTGAAACAAAAGAGTACAAGTGCTTAATAAAAAGTTTACATGGGTTTCCTCCATTGGGATCAGTTGTAAGAAACCTCAGGGTAGCAAAGTTTTCCTCCACAAATTAAAAAAACAAATATGCCAGTAGCCCAAACAGAGCATCCAGGAATGGCTGTGTCTGATTTGACCTGCTTGCCAGCTATGGCAAAACAGAAATAATTTTTAGGAGTCACAGTCAGTTGGTAACCTCTTGTTCCAGGAAACCAGATAAAATCTTCCTCAAGGTTAAGGATGCTGTTGACTTTAAACTATAATTAAAGGCAACAGTCCAGCTCCCTCACTTTATTACTTCCCAAATAACAGGAGGTACAAACCTGGACTTTCAGCATATAAACAAACCCTTTTTCCCTGGTAAGTAGAGCTAGGGTTTAGCATATGCACACCAGTACCCTTAGTGATTCACAGAGGGCTGTTCCACAATCAAAAGAAGAAAAATAAACATTTGTCAATGCTCAAAAGTGCTGAATGTTGGACCACATATTTTGGAAGAGTAAAATCCAGAACTTTATCAGCAGAAAAGGAATTTCATTATAGACTACTGATATTAAATACATTCTTCTCCTATTTTCCTATAACTGGAAACAGTCTGGAACCTTGTCTAGGGTTCCCCCAAAGAGGTAAAATGAATATTTTATAACTCTGCCAAAGCTAATTCCTAACTAACCCAAGTATGAGGTCTTTCCAGCTTCACTAAACATTCATTCCTTTGTTCTTTATTCTCTTCTCATATATCATCTGTTTTCCAGAAAACATCACTAAGTCTTTTGTCAGTCAAAAAAGGTGGTACCAGGTATTTCCAAACCAGTGAGTAAAGAAGAAATGGGGATAACATCTACATTATCCAGACAAAACTTGCTAAAAAGTTCCCACAAAGAAATCAACACCTAAATTTTAATGACAGAACAAATAGAGACATTAGTCTCACAATTCACATGAGGAGAACAGTGTCCTGAAAACATTATTTATATGAAGTCTGAAGACTGCACTTAGAAATGGTGGTGGGATTTTTCCTTCTTCCACCCCCAAGAAATATTCTGGTGTTTTTTCCTCAAAAGTAGGGCACAGAGGGGTGCTGACCTCTCCACCAGAAAGCAGAGTCATTTCACCATCTGCAGAGAGAGCCCAAGCCCCATATGGCGAGAACTTGCTTTCTTTTCCAGATCCGAGATTAGCAAAGAGAGGATAAGACATTTGTTTGTGAAAAATAAGGCAGAAAGTATCTTTGCAGACTTTTAAATACTAACATAAAACAGTTTTCAAGGTGAGTTAATAAAATGAAGACCAGGTTACATATTCATAAAAATTATTTCTACACAGGGTAAAGTTTACTGAAAATAGCATTTTTTGCTACACTGCCTAGCTGATGTTGAAAGGCTGGGACTAGACTGAGGTGCTTGTTAATGATAACTTTGAAGAAATATCATACTTAAAACTCAGACTGATTGCAGAAAAAGGTGTTTTATCAACTGCTCCCTTTATGAATAAATATGAAACTGCCAGGAAAATGTTTAAACAGGTGTAATCATCACTGCATATGAAAATTGAGTTTGGAGGCTGTAAGGAATCTTAACCCAGTTAAGAAAGAATGAAAGCAATGTAACACTGCGATCATTGCCCATTATGCATGTATCATGCAAAACAGGAATGTTGTCATAGCAGCTATAAAAATGTCAGTGAAAACTGAACTACTATTACCAAGTTGTAAATGAAATGAAAAATGCAAAGGAATATGTGAATGAATACATTAAAGGAAATGTTATTTCTTTCCTGATAAACAAGCAAAACAAAATACAGTCTCATGAAATGGAGTAATTTGTGTGAACAAATACACATCGATAACAATTGCAGGAGGCCACATCAGCCCAGGACAACTGGATAAAATTATTAATATTTTGTCTAATCAATTTTCCAGCCTTAGAAAAGAAGGAACAGTAAAGACACAATGTTTTGAAGTTTCAAAGTAAGAAACCAATTAAATAATCAATTATATTAAGGCAAATTTTGTTTATACTAAATAAAGGAAGCTGCTTCTGTCCGTTAGTAATGGCAACCTGGCTTTCAATAGGTCTACACTGATAAAAAGTGTTGGAAAACAAATATATACTATATTCACTACAACATTCAATAACATGCAAACATGGTTAATGCTAAAACTATTTTTTTTTAAAATACAAAAAAACCCAAAACCACTCTGGGCTTAGAGTTGGGCAAAAGAACAGAAGACCCTTATTGGCATGAGCAGATGCCTGTGCCCAGGAGCCTGAGCCAGCAGCAAGCTCCACTTGTGCAAAAGCTCTCAAGCAGCACCAGCAGAACCCCAGCCAGTCCCTGGGATTAAGGCTCCCAGGGACATGTGGAGGGAACACCCTATGGTGTGTATGTGTTCATCTCTTAAGGTAAGTACACTTAACTTTCTTTTTTTTTTTTTTTTTCCCCAAAATAAGACTTTCTCAATAGGCAGGTGCTGCAAAATGAAAGTCTAGTACGTATTGTTCATTAAGGCAATTCCACATAGAATTGGATATTGAAGCAAGTGCTAGGTAAATATAAGAAGGCTGTACCTTCAATTCTGCATTAAAAGAGCAATTACATGGAATATGCTTTACAAACATCAAAGTTAAAAAAAAAAAAAAAAAAATCTGGGTTCTTAATATGTCCATAATTAATTCACACATTCAGCAGTTGATTCCAGAAATATGTTCCTGTTGATAATTTGCAAGTAATGCTTCAAAAACAATCTGACACATTTTTATTTGCCTCAATGCCTTAAAGCTATGACAGAGACAGTGCTTTACAATGTCATCATCATTGCTACCGTGTACAAGCTTTAACTAACAGAAATCCTCAGGTCTAACGAAATAGGAATTTGACAAGAATTAAACCTGTGCGTCTTCCAATATTGACTACATTTACTTCATGTAAAGTAAAATGTTTTATTGTAAGAGATTCTGAGAACCATTAGCTGTCCTCAACTCAATGAGAATGAGGAACAAAGTGCTTCACAAGATCACGCTGAGTATAAGAAATGCTTCACATCCTCACCAGAGGATGCTCCGGGTTAAGTCTCTTCACGTGTATAAAAGTCAGTTCTGCAAAAACGAACCTTACCTATATCCTTGCCACATATACAGGCACTCAGAATCTACTGTGACAGGAAGGGTTCAATACCATCCAAAATTAGTCAGAATTTTTATTATATAATATATAAATTAGCAATTTTGTTAAGGTCTAAATTTATGAACTTTACATTTAAAGTTATGAACTTTGTTTGAACTTACATAAACCAAAAGATAAAACTCCTTGCTTCAATTTTTAAACAGAAAACAAAAAATTAATTGGGAATATATTGATTTATGCTTGATTTTGAGTATGATCTCAACCCCTTCACCTCTGTATTGGTTTCATCTCAGCGACTGAGCTTGGTATCAACTGCTAATTCTTCTGACCATAAAATGAGTTTTCTAAATTGCTGCTTTTTAGAAAAATATTTCTGTAGTTATTATTGCATTTTGACCTTTTCCAGGGACCCAGCTAATTTTGTTATTTTAAAATACTATATTATTTTAAATGTTAACAAAATAATGAACCTATAGTTAGCCATTGTTTTGTTTCAAATACTTGTATGCATTTGAAAGAAATGTAACTGTGGATGGATGCTTTCCCTTCTCTTTTGTATTTAATTCTGGCAGTGCGTTTCCAGAACTTGAAACATGATCTCCAAGGGCAGGAAAGGTAATTAAGATCCTTGGAGTCCTATGCTACACAAAGTGTATGATATGCCGTGGCTTGGGGCAGTACTCAGAAAACTCCCCCAAACACAGTGTTTAACTTTGTCAACGCCATCCCTTTGTCAAACAGGCAGGGATTTATCCAGGCTGCCGTTCAAGAACTGGTCCACGGAACCAGTCCAGTGCTGCCGCCTGGAAGCTTTCCCTTCAGCACCGCCTTCCGTCCCCGGAGCGCAGCCAGGGCTCCTGCCCACATCACCTCCAGCCTGCGCCCTCCGCCCCTGGCACCAGGGCTCGTCCCTGGCCCTGCAGGGAGCCCTGGCAGCTCCGCGGGGCAGGACAGGAGCGGCGCTGGGGCAGGGCTCTGCTGAGCTCTGAGCGGCGGGACAGCCTCTCAGGAGCCCACAAACGCTCACGTTCCTCTGGAGCCAGAGGCAGCAGGGAGGTTACAGCGATCCCAGCGTTCAAGCACAAACCAGGAATCGTTCTTTCCCCTGTTTCAGCACTAACTGAGCCGCAGTTGAGCTTCCTGTGCACATCTGCCTGGAGACTTTCTTGGAGAATGGAGAAAGAAGAGTTGGGACAGTTGCTCCTCTTCTCTGAATGTTAAATCGAAAACCTGCCCCATCTGAGAGAGAGAAGCACTGCTGTGTCCTCTTCTCTTACCCAAAGAGCTGAGAACTCTGGCAGGGATCCAAATGCCCTTCCCATTGATATGGGCAGCCTGACCCAGCCAGAGAACAAATCTGTGGAATTATGTGCGCCCTGAAAAATATCAATTAGGGAACCCCGCCTGGCTGTGGGAAGAGCACAGCTGTAAAAACCCAACAGGAAAACCCTGGGCCTTATTTCCCTGTGCAGGGCTCTGCGGGGATTTCCCTTGGCAGTGCAGGATGGGAGCAGCCACCGCCCACACACAGAAGTGGCGGTGTCCCTGCGGTGGGGACTGAAGCTCCAGGGCTCCCCCAGCCCCTGGGCAGAGGCTGCACAGACAGATTTCCACGCTTTGGTTGCTGCCATGGCTGCTCAGAGCCCCCCGTAGAGCCCAGGCCCTGCAGGCCCATCCTCCCCTGCATCTAATAGAGAGGCACATCAGAGGCAGAGCTAGGTGGGGAGATGAGGGGGAGAAGCTTTAAACATTGCCAGGTCAGCGCAACAGGAGGTAAGCAAGTACAGAGGCAGCAAGAACTACTGAAAGTTTTTGATATAGTCCCAGGTGGACTCCCCAATGCCTGTAAATGTTTCAAAGGGGGATCCCCTTTCTGTGGGCATGGAAATGTTTCAAAGGAGCCCCAATTGGTGCAATGTTTCAAAGACCACTGCTCTCTAAAAATTCCAACCCACACTACCCTCCCCAGCTGAAAACCTTCCTAAACAGATCCCTTCCTGGCTAACCCCAGCTGAGGAGGTCTGTTCTGCCACATAGAGCCCTCCTGCAGGCCCCAGCATAAACTGAAACAAAACATCTCCCGTTTCCCTCCTCTGGGGATGGATCCAGCCTGCTCCTTCCCTGCGGACCTCGTGAAGGACCCAACGTGCCTCTGTGTTTGTGCACAGGATATGAAGGGCTAGAGTGCAGCAGGGTAATTTTTCAAAGCGGTGTGTGGGAGTAGCACTCGAAATTCCCTGCATACTGCTCTGAAAAAAACAAACCCCCTACCTCCATGAATTATGAACAGGGCCTCCAGCTCCAGACTGGGGATCTGAGAGGTTGAAGAGGGAGGCACAGCCAACTTAACTGGATGCAGTTTTTAAGACCATGATGTCAGAAATAATTGAATTCTTTAATCGTATTGTGGATGCTGCTACCTAAAAGGTATCACTGCCACAGAGCAGGGATTCCTTTGCTGACAGTCACTTGAGCAGAATAAAACTGTAAGCAAGTGCTTAAGATATCTCAACTATTGATTTTATGTTTCCTAAAGTATGAGAAGAAAGTGCTGCCGAGAGGACTTGGATTATCAAAGCCGAGGGATTTTTTTACCTAAAAATTACATGTCAAGGCTAACTTCATTGTCTTGGCTCTCCTCAAATTCAAAAGAGAGATAAAAATCTCTCCCTGGAAATGCTTATCCTACTCAAACTCTTATCTTAGATTGGTATCAATCATTCATTTTCCCCAGACAGCATCTCAATGACTATATTAAGCCAGACACCTTAACTTTAGACAGATACAAGTTCATTGAGATGAGGCCAGCCCTAAGCTCCTGAGGACACACGGTTTGAGGGCGAGTTCCTCCTGTTTCCTAAACACCTGTATGTTCACCCTGCGACCACAGTGTCCCCCCAGCACAAACAAACCCTCCTCTGTAGATTTCAATTGATAACGATGACTTTAATAATTCCTGTGAACTAGACCTGGGCTGCAGAAACAGCTATATTAGCTTATTTCTCTTGCTGCCCACCTGGCTAGAAGCTAAACTCTTGCACCTTTATCAGTGAGAATGCAGCCTAAGCAGTAAGGACACACGTACCAGTCTGTCCTAAGGCCTGAAGAAGGGAATAAAGGGCTCAGGCTATGACCAAGGGGGAACAGGAGCAAACACAGGAGGCAGTTAGCCACTTTTCCCTACTGTTACCTACAACCCAAGACTATGTAAATTAACACCAAAAATCTGCACAGAATTTATTGCTTGAGAAATGTTGACATCTAGCCTCTCCCTTTCCCTTCAGTGTTCCCCAGTAAAGAACAAATACCAACGAGCAAACTCACTGGAAACACTTTTCTTGTGAGCAGCTGCATGTCCTGAAGGAGAGGGGGCCCAGGAGCCTTGTGAACTGAGATGCCCAAAGTGAGAGGAAGTTTGGCTCCATAGTAAAGGTTTCTACAGTTTGCTCTTTCCTAAATGGAGCCATTAAAAGCAGTGATGACCTTAAATTAATGCACAACCTCAGCCTCTACCACAGCAAAGAGATGAAGATATGACACCACAGTGGAATTATCACATATTTTCTTACCATATCCCGGTATTTATAATGCTCTAGGTGTACAGAACTGGGCCTATAGCACTTTTGTACTATATACAGTTCTTCCAAATATTAAAGTAACTGATGTACAGCTTCAAGGAAACAATGGGTACCATTTTCACAAATAACAGCACCACAATTTTCACAGCCTTCTATGTCTTGCTTTCCAATGGTGCTAAGAACTTTTCAAGGTCCTGTGTATAATTTTATGNGTTTTCACAAATTTTCACAGCATTTTATGTCTTCCACACCTGTTGCTTTCCAGTGGTGCTAAGAACTTTGCAAGGTCCTGTGTATAATTTTATGTTACTCCAGACAACACTAATATGAGCATATACATATATAAACTTCATATATAAGTTACTGGAAAATGAAGAAATTACATTGTTCCAAAAGAAAAAAAAATAGCTCCCCTCAAATCAAGCAGAACCTGAACTCAGCATTTCATGACCTTTATATTTGAAAAATAATTTGTTAGCTACTGAATCACAAATTAAGTTGAAACAAGTACTAAACTTGCTGAGGACTTCTTTCTTAAAATCTACGAGGGAGCCACATGAAATCACCATGGTCCAATTAACAAGGATCTCACTCTTCAAGCTTGCAAACAAGAGATTACATTAACACCTCCTATAAAAACAAACATTTTTAGATATCTTTATCTTAACCTGCTTGACATTCACTTAAAACTCCTGCCTGGTTCTTGGATGAAAATGATTGTGACTGACATGTATGTTTTTCATTTGGGGGTAGGGGTTTGAAGACTGTGTCAGTCCATATCTCTCTCTCTCTGGTATTTATGCATAATCCACTTCAAAGCTAATAGGAGTTACATTCCTGAATTGATGGGAGAGCAATTTCCTAAATGTAAAATTGCTGAAGGAAAACCATTATGCTTATGGGGGATAAATGCTGCATAGGAATGTATGAGACACAGAGAGCACTGCCAGGTCCTTGAAGGGTCTCATCCAACACATGCTTACAGTAGCACGTGGAAGTATCTTCTTGTGGCCTATGCACCAAAATAAACTGACCTCTTGGGCCAGCACATATATTTATAACATCTGTCCATTCAGGAAAAAACCTTTCTTTGTGTTCATCAGAGAAGCAATCATACAGCTGCAGCAGAAATACAACCCATCAGATTACTACAATGCTTTCACTAACTCCTGTGACAGGACTGTCACAGAAGGCAGAAAGCACTGATTTTTAAAACACTTGTATGTCTGAAAAGCTGAACTTTCTGAAGTCCAGAATCGTTGGGAAAAGTAGGAAAAAACCCACTGAAATAACTCCGTAAGTGTTTTGTTTTGACAGTGTTCCTCAGGAATTCACCACACTTAGCTGGGAAAATGCTAGCAGTTACATCTATTCAATGTCATGACATACAAAATTGAAACATAATTGCTCCTAAGTGGTTGACAACTGGAAAGTACTTTTTACACAGATAGAGAGAAATTTATGCTATCAAATGGAAGATACTGTCAAAAGTTTGATTTTAATATAAATGAAAATGCTACATGAGGACTCAAAAGGATAAGGAAAAAGCTCAGCAGTAATACTTTTATAACCACATATTTTAAAAGCTTTGAAGTGAAGAATCATTACATCAAAATCATTTTCCTTGAAAAATAAAAAAAATAAATTACAGCATGAATATTAACAAGTTATTAGAATAGTAAATGTCAAAGAGTAGCAAAAAACAAGCAGCCAATGACTGGCCTAGTGTAAAGAATGTCTTACCAATCATATGGTTAGCGACATGGATTTGTATCTCTCTCTCATTCTCAAAGGTCATCTGGCACTTGATGCATTGATAGGTCTTTTTCTGTTTAATAACCAAAAAGAGATTAGAGAAAACTGCACTGTAGCATAAGGCAAGTGTGATCATGAATACAGCATATTATATGCTTCAAATTTCCTCTACTGAGGCTTTTTTTGCCCATATATCCCCAGGCCAGGCTTTTCTGGGACCATAAACACAATCTCTAATTAACAACCTGCTTTAGGATGAATTTTAGTTTCAACTTAAAAATTTTCAAATTACCTTACTTGAAAATCTGAGTACCTGAGTCACAATGAGATTGTGCCTGCCATTTAACCCACTGCAGTAAAATTCCCCCAGAGTGAAATAAAAGACAGAAAAGTAACTGTTTTCAGAGTCAGATCAACTGTCTCCAAAAATTCCACCTTTCATTAAACTCAAAATAGAGCAGGCAGAGCACCTATGGGTACTTGGGGAAGTGAAGGAAAAAAAGCATTTTATATTGGTCTCTAATCAGAAATCTTGAAAAAACAGCATTACCTCAAAGAACTGTTTCCTAGTACAATCTGTTTATATTTCCTCTATCTCAAAGTCATACCAGAGAGCCCTAGCTGAAGAAGTCAGGAGACAGTGTGAAGAGGCAATTACATGAACCATTTATTCAAACAGGGAAAATGGGGTTTGCACTCAGATTTACAGTGATGCGTGTACTTGTGCAACGTGGCAGGAAAAAATCCAAGAAATCATTTGCAGAAATTAAAATGCATGTTGGCAAGTTGGACATCCAATTCAGAAAAAAAGAAAAAAGAAAAAAAAAGGCTAAGCTTTTGTACACATGCAAAAACTCTTATTTCCCACAGCAGGAATATGGTGCCTTGGCTTGATATACATGTTTATTTACTGCATGAGAATGTGCTATCTTAATAGACATTTTTTTTGCTGTGTAATTTACAAAGATTGGGCCTTTTGTGCCTACTTGTTTCTGGAGAATAATTGCTAGTGCAACAATTGCCACTAGGCACAAGCATGAGGTCTGCCAAAGCTGGTAGCAGCAGAACACAGGTGAAATCTCTGCGGGCTGGCCACAAGGCAGGGATGAGAACCCGAACCAACAGCCCTGAGAAACCCAATTCAGTAAAAACACCCTCTTAACCTCTTGAAGGAAAATATTTTGGAGGGTGCTATTTGTGTACTTTTAGATGGCGCATTACTTTTTCTTCAGCCTCCACACCCAAGTATAAAACCCCATTTTTAGGACAGCAGTAATAAGTCAAAAGTTTTGAGTTAAACAGAGGAGTTGCTGTCAGCCCCTCTGCGCATGGGATCCAATTTCCTCAAGCTCCTGCTGCGGAAAGAACAAATTAGGTGCTACCAAGAGCTTAACTACTTCCCATGTCATCAATGGCAACAAGGTAGCCTGCTGGAGGTTAATGAAGAGGCTGTAGCACCATAACAACAAATGCACCCGTCTATGGAAGTTAGACATATTCCATGGATTCTGTACCAGTGTGTTTGCTTAGGCAGGGCTTTCTAGGCTAAAACGACAATGGGTGATTAACATGGTAATAGGAAGAGGGCTATACTCCGTTGGCCGAAAGCTGACACAGCCAACCATATAAAAGGAAATAGTTTGGATTGGCTAGTTATCCCTAGGCAGCTCAAGAAAGTATCCTCCTGGAGTCCATTTGGAAATCAAGGCTGTTAATGGAAAAGCAGCTGGATTTCTGCAGCACTCCTTCTGGGGAATCTATTCTGGCAGATGAGCGCAGCACACGTACGTACACATGTCCTCTCAAACACACTGGCACACACATGCTGAGGGCTCCTAACTTCAAAAACAAAACACAAAAAAAAAAACCCTGAAAGAGCAAAATAGGGTTGGGTAGTGACTGATTCATGTGGTCACATGGTCACCTTTAAAACTTGAAACCTTCCTCTTCCTGAAAACTTCAAAGCTAAGTCTGTGCCTTGTCCAATGCTTATCTGAGCCAAGAGGTTCCCTCAGTAACCAGCTAGAGGACAGTATTTCAGCCTGACTCCATTTCAAACCTTCAAAGTTCTATTAAACACAGGCGAATGATTCATTTTTTAATTGATTTTGATGCTTCTGCTTACTAACAGATCTGGAGCCAGGATGTCTTTGTTGATCCACAGACCCAGCGCTAACTCCTCCACGCCATTTCACAATCTTATAAAACATTCTGCTGGGCATGAGGAGCCCTGGGCAGATTGCAGATTTCCTCTCTGTGCTACCCTCAGCCTCAGCTGAGACCTGTGCATGCAGGCGAGCAGCTTCAGCAGGGTGATGGCTCCTGTGACAGGGCACCCCACTTGACATGGAGTGGGGTCAATAAATGGCCTATACAGGTCTCAAAGTAACTACAGCTAGATTAGCACCCAAGTGTATATGTAAGAGGTGGAAGAGCTGATTTTTGGCTCATTAATAACTGCCTTTGAAAGACTGTCACAAAACTCCCTTCTGCTTTCAGTGAAGGGGAAGCACTAGTTTCAATACAACAACAATAATTTGTGGTATCAAATATGATCTTCTACTACCTTTTTTTTTTTGCTTTATGAACATTATTAAGGGATTGGTTGTTTTTGGTTTTTTTTTTAAGTTTTATCTTCACAAGTGGTGACAATAAAGGTGCCCACACTCTGAGGAGCTATGAGAGTCTAGGTGATGGCAGCTAGATGATAAAAGAGATCAGATGAGCAGGCCTTCAGCTGAGAGCTCATTCCCCACAAAGATATTTAATTCTAGTCTTGGCACACAATTGTAGTAATAACAACAGAGGGTTCTGTTTTCTTTTCTGAAATATCTATTGTTCCCATGGGTTTTCCAGACTATCCTCCTTTAAATCTGGAAATAGTTTCCTGCTCTACAAAGAAAATATTCCTCCATTCAAGGCGATTTACAAGGCAAGAGAAGGGTTGTGGGGGAGAGCAAAGAGAAGGAAGAGCCAAGAAAGCGTGCAGGAGAAAAGGAACCGAATAAAGGAACACAATAGGGTTTATTCTCCAACTTTCTATGCTACCTCCTTTGCTTTTTCATTCCAAATAACCTAGGTGGGCTAAAAATAGTAACACCATTCAAGATGAAAACTTAACAGAACTCTAAATATTTGCCACTGTCAAACAAGTGTTTTTCATGATACCTGCAGTATAAAATAAAGATACATCTGTGTAAGAGAAAGAACAGCTTGAAATGAGACTGTTAGGAAGGGAAAAATCTCAATACTAAACAATTAGTCATGTTTCTTAAGAGATGCACATTCCTCTAGAAAGCATATGGAAATGAATTAATAAAATGTAAAATGTACTCAAAACTGAAGCTGCTATGCACAGAAAGATATTCAGAAAGACAGGAAAGCATCACCTCTGGTGAGATCTTAATGTAATATAGAAAAGGCCTTGAACTATACCTGAGTCAGATACTGGAATGATACCTTTACCTGTGACACTCATATGAAAAAACACTTTCAGTCCTATCCAAGCAGAATAGCTCACACAAAACTATATGAATGAAACAAAAACTGATGTTAGAGAAATCCTTTACTACTGAGATGTATTTTATTTATTTCTCCTAGTGATGTCTCTGGCAGAAGATCATTGACTTGTCTTAAAACTCCTAAAAAAACCCAAATCCTCCAAAGAGGATGTTGCCATGTACACACTGCAAAAGCTGTGTATTATTCCTGGACATTTAACTTGTTGATCAACATGAATGGATCCTAGGCAGGCATCCTAAAACAAGCATGATCAATTTACAGGTATTTCTTCCTGTTTGCTTGCCATACTAAAAATGTGAGGAAGACAGAATGCAGCAGGATTTTCAAGGGTTGTGTGCTTTCCTTCTTTCTTATGGATTAAAACTCCAAGTCTGCCGAACAATTCTGAGTATTTTTCAATGCTCCTCTAGCTGTCTCCTACTGATATGCAGAATAAAACCTCAGATAATTCAACAGTAAAAAAACAAAACAAAATTTAACAAAGTAATCATGCTTTGTTTGTGGTGTTATATACACTTGCATATATATACACAAACTTAAATACCTACAGTAAAAAGTAATTGTTCCATTTCTCCTATTCTTTTTTTCTTCTCAAATACTCTTTATTCATAAAAGGCTAATATTTATTTTCTCCCTTTCTTTCACTCACCAATCTTTGGGATTAAATCTTCATTTAAGTTTTTTTTCCTATAATTGCTTTAGGTTTACATTTCTGCTATCAAAAAGTAAATAACAGCTGGTGAAGCGACTTCTGACATAGAAAGAAGTTACAGATTTTATTGTTATTACCATCTTCTCCATTTGCTTGGATTTCATTCTGCTTATTCTTATTTAATCTGAAATATATACTCACTAGTTAAAAACCTAATCTATCTGTATGTTCCTTCTGACTTGTCCTAATCTTCAACTGTTTATTTAAGAAAGAAAAATAAATAAGGTGTTTAAAAAATGAAATGTAGAAATACTCAAGATTTGGAGAGAAGGAACTCTTCTCTGAACCCATGCAGATCACTTTACATGCCCTGTGCACAATAGATTGCTCCACTAAAGTGGTATTTTACCTGTGTGCAGCACACTTACAAGATGACAAGAGAGTTCATGTTCAACTTGCTTAGCTTTGCTATGAAGCCAGTGAAGTTAAGTAAACACTGTTCTTGAATGCAGAGGTGTATCACCATTTAAAAGCCAGAATAATTCTTTGAAAATCCCTCTACTAGGCAAACACAAAGGCCACTCACTGTCTATAGAACCTTGAGTGAAACACTGATCGTTTTCTAGTGAACTGAGATCAGATTCTTGTGCCTGTAATGAAGGGTAAGATAATGAATTATTCCTAATAACAATATATATATTCCTGGGATGTTTATCTCTGACATTAGCATATGTGCAGGCCACAGACACCGGTAAGGTACCATTTGCCATTGTCACAAATACTGATTTTTCATTATCTTCTAGAAAGAAACTCAGAACTTCCCTCATGGGATGAAATTCAAAGCATTTACCTGATTGAAGAACTTAAAATTTTCCCCTGAGAGAACAAGTATGGAAGCTGTCACTGAAAAGAAGGAGTTAAAGCAAGAAATCAGACAGAAAATGGCAATGTGTTCTGCTAGTTGATAGGAAGGGAAAGGTAATTCCATATGAGCAGCAATACAAATTAGTCCTACCTAATAGAACAGAGCTATTTTGTAAGAACTTAGAGGAAAATAAAGTCCTGAGGAAGAAGGACAATAACCTAGCCAGACCCAGGTATCACACCAAAGGAGGGATATTTCCATTCCTCATTCTCCTGCAAAATTATTTGCGTGTGCCTGGAGGCTTAGTCACACCCAAAGGGAACAATATCCAGAGGTTTTACTGAAAGAGAGAAAACAAGAAAAGAAATCAAGCTTACTGTGGGGTTGGCTCAGGATGGGGGCACTGCTCCAGCGTGGCCGTGCCCAGCCCAGCTCCACCAGCTGCTGCTGCCCCACACGGAGCAGGGATAACAGCTCCTGCCAGGGGCACCACCTGAACCAGCTCCCTTGAAGGCACCACGTCCTTGGGACACACCCAGGCCCTCTCTTACTTAGCGAGCCTCTGGTGTTCTACTTGAATGGATGGGATTTTTCAGGTGCTTTTAATTCAGTAAGATGTGTTTGTGGGTGCTTTAATTAGCAGATTGACATAAACAGGCATCTACGGCTGGAATTATTCATTAGGAGTTGGGTGCCTAATTTCCTTAGATACTTTTGAAAATCTCACCCCATCATGTTTAATTAAAAATGTCAGATGATATCAATACTCAGATGTGTCTGCTGTTGGTCTCCTGAGAAGATTTCCAAAATCCACTTCTCATTCCATCTGTTCCTGACAGAGGAAGGACTGACTTGGCCCATTCTTGAACCAAAACGTCAACAAATAATTTAAAAAGACTATAAACTGCAAATGATATTAATCTCCTGAGTAGGCTTCTGGAACCTTACTTGGATCTGCATGTTCCCAAGTAACTTGTAAGCTAAGAAATGGGAAAGCAGGCTATCTGCAAAAAGTCAAGGACAGCACACTTTTATGTAATCTGCATTAGACAATATCCAGATTTGCTAAGAAACTACTTATCCCCTACTGGCTGCTACAGAAGGGCCATGAAACAAGTTCTTTTAAAGTCACTTTTAAAATCATACACACACACAAACAAGCTCACACGAATGCACAGAGACCTCCAAGTAACCTCAAAACATTCACTCTGACAAACATTCCTAGGGATGTGCTCTTTAGCCCGAAAGTTTAGTTTAGGTGAGAATTTGGAGGGTAGGATGGAATTCACTACAGTTCCCCTCACAAGTTCCTATATCCTCCTGTCCATTATTATTTTCCTGGTAAGAAATAATCTTATTCCTCAAATATGACAGAGCAGGTTTTTTTATTGTTTTGGGTACTCAGCATCTCCATTCTTCCTTAAACTACCTCAGCTTTTCCAGATCTGCCAGTTCAGTAGAATCAGAATTCACTGACAAACTCAATCCCCACTACCCAAGTGTCTCAGCTCTCTGTTGGTAAATCTAGGACAGTTCTGTGGTAAAAAATCTGATGCCTTGCTACTAGGAATCAAGGCGCCTGTGAGGCTGAGCAGCTTCTGATTGTTCTGTATGGATTGCTCTATCCTTCCTCCTGTTTTGATGAGGTTTTTTTTAGTACCAAAAGTGATTTGATAAAGTGACAATTAAAATTAAAAAAAAGAAAAGAAGAAATCATATTAGATCAGTTCTCACACTGAAGGTCTACATTTTATCACTCAGACACTTTAAAGTTGAGCTGTACTTACTCTGGGAACGGGGGACGTCTGGGTACCTTTCCTTTGGCCACTGGTCTCGGGCGTCAGGTCTCGGTGGTCTACCTGAATGTGGCTCTCTAGGTCTTCAGCACTTTCAAATTTGACACTACACTCTGGACACCTCAGGCTGCCACATGGCCTCTCGTTCACGTCCTGTGGAGTCAAGCTCGAAGACTGTCCATTGGTGCTCCTGGTCATGCAGCCAGCACACAGGCCATAGGGAAGGCCGTTCACATCCAACTTTACCAAGTCCTGCTTATTCCGGAACTCCTTCAAGCACAGCGCACACTTGTAGAGTTTTTGCAAGGCCTGGCCGTTAGGCGATGAGGTTGCAGAGTTTCCTGCCAATTTCTGCATGTGGAACGTCCCATGAATTTTCAGCTCCAGGGTGGAGGTGACCGTCTGCATGCAGACAACACAGCGAAACCCAGTGAGGGAGTTTCTGAGATCTGGATGCATCTGGCAGTGCTCGATGAACTCCTCCTCGCTCTGCAGTGGCATTTTGCAGATCCGACATGTGCCTGTATCCAAACTCTTGCTGTGAGTGACTTTGTGCTCCGTCAGGGTCAGGAGCGATGGGAAGCGTTCCCCACAGATGGGGCACATGTAGTGCTTAGCTGGGCCTCGATGGGTCTGCATGTGCTCCCTCAGGCCATTTTCTGAGAAAAAGGTCCTTGAGCAGATATTACACTTGTGGCTACCTTTGATGAATTCTGCTTTCTTCCTAGAACAGTCATCCTCCCCAGGCCTAATGTTATGATCTCTCAAACGATGGTTCTGCAAGAGGACCTCCATAGTGTAGGCAGCCCCACAAATGTCACAGCCATACATGGGCTCAGAAGCATCCACATCATCCTCACTGGCTTCATGACTGTTGGAAGTGTCTGGATTCTTCATTAACATGTTCTGGATATCTGCCCCTTCTGTCTTCTTATTCGTGGGGGTCATGCCATTAGCTGTTCCATTCTCAGCGCTAGCATCAAAAACACAATGTTTCTCCCGCAAGTGCTTTTCAAGCAAGATGATGGCATGAAAAGCTTTGCTACAAAACTTGCAGTTGTATTTTTTGCTGTGGGTGGTGATGTGGCACTGCAGTTCTACCTCTGTGCTGAAGGTCTCACCACAGAAGATACATTTGTGAGACTTTGATGGATTACCCAAGTGACTGTGCTTCACATGGATCTGGAGATCCACCTCCTTCCTGAAATCCCAGTTACAGGCTGTGCAACGATACATCTTCTTTTCATTGCTATGCTTGACTGCCAGATGCACTTGGATAGATACCTTGGAATCAAAAACTTCTTGGCAAAGGGTGCAGTGATACAACACAAAAGTATGCATGTCCAACAAATGCTTCTGCAAATCATCCACTGAAGAAAACTGTTTGTCACAGCTCTCACACACATAATGAGTCGAAGTTGTCATGTAATGTACGGTGAGATGTTGCAGAAGAGACTCCTGGGAATCAAAGTCTTCTTTACACTGAGGGCAAGACTGTTTCCTCAACAGCAACTCCAAATGCAACTTTAAGTGGGTCTGAAAACTCTCAAAATTTGAGAACTTTAGATCACACTGATTACACGGGTATTCGCCATTAGACACTGAGTTTACGCTTGCAGAAAGCCGCTGCCTTTTAGGGGAAGAGACTTCAACATCAGAAGAAACTGGACTCTGCTCTGCTTTTGACTTCTTATTGTGTGCCAGAGGAATGTTCTTGTGGTTTTCTTTAATATGCTTTGTAAGCTTCAGGATGGAGCCAAAAATGGGGGAGTTTGTGCAATAAGGGCATGAATAAACTTCCATAAAAGACTGTGTTGGCTGAATGACAGGGGAATCCAATTTTGAATTTCCTACATTGCAGTGAGTCTGCTGGATGTGCTCGGTCAAGGTAGCTTCGGTCAGAAAGCCCATGGAGCACTGGTTACAGAAGAAAGCGTTGTTGCCATCTTGAGGGGTAGCGTTTGGGCCGCAGTGAGTGATGCGGATGTGTTCCTGCAAGCTATTGATATCTGCAAACATCTCCGGGCAGTAGTTACAGTGAAAGGCAGAAATGTTGCTAAACTGCATCATGGGATAGGCATGGTTTTTGTGCACTTTTCTCACGTGTTCATTCAAGTTGTACAGCGTAGGCATGGAATCAAGGCAGATCTGGCACGTGTGGCTTTGCTGAGGTTTGTCTGCATGAATGGTCTTCAGATGGATCTCCAGAACAGCAAGGCTGTTGAAGTCACGCTTCGAGCAGTAGGGGCAGCTGTAAGTAACTTTAGACCAGTTCTGGCCTTCCTCTCTGTCAACAGACCTGGTTTTCTTTTGTCCTCTCAAAGGCTTTAAGGTCGAATCTGGAGTGGAGCCTCTTTCCACCGACGCGCTGGAGTCGGGCGTTGCGCTGCTCATGGACGCCACACTCCCCAGGACTGGGTCAGGGCTGATGCTGTGGTTGCTGGAGTCAGGTTGTCTGTGGCTGTCCAAGTGACAATAGACTTCCTCCACTGAAGAAAACTGCTCTGGGCACATAGGGCACTTGTGTTTTTTGTTGGCATGGGCTTGATGAATGTGTGAGAGCAGTGAGTTTTCGTCTACGAATACTTCAGGGCAATGAATACACTGCAAATCTGCCTTCTCAGAAAGCTGTGGGTGGCGTGTCATTACGTGCTTCTCCAAATCTTCAGTCTGACTGAATGTCTCTTCACAGTAATCACACATAAAATCATCCTTCTTCACCTCTTTCTCAGTCTTTGCCATATGTTCCTTGTTCTTTTTATGAGCTTGCATGTGACTCTGCAATGAGCTGGTAGATGAAAACCCACGTTTACACACAGTACACTTGAACGGTTTGCTGGAGCTGTGGGTTTTCAGGTGGATTTTGAGGTGGTCGCTGCGGGAGAACGCAGCCTCGCATTCGTGGCAATGGTACTTTTTATCCCCTGTGTGAAGCTTTATGTGGCGATCCCTACTCCTCTTGTGCTTAAAAAGCCGGCTACAGTAGGTGCATTTGAAAGGTAGTTTGTCACTGTGGATCTGCTCGTGCCTTTTAAGGTAGCTCAGGCGAATGAAGGACTTATCACAAAACTGACAGGGATACGGCAGGCCAGTCCCCCCTTCCTCCTCCCCGATGCCGAGATCACACCCATCTCCTATCATCTGAGTGGGTGATGCAACATCTTTGCTGGAGGGAGATGAAGCCACCCAGGAGAGTTGTGGGTCGTCATCACCATCTGTAATGGGAAAGCAGAAAGGAGATTAAAAACAATTCCCAGTGCATCTGTGAAATAAGGACAAAGCTCTCAACAACACTATGGGCTTCTGCTACTACAGCATTAAAAAAAAAAAAATCAACTCAAAAAACCACCCCCAACAAACCTTCTTGAATTTGAAAGGAGGTTTGAGAAAGAGAAATAAAAATGTATTTGTACACATAATTCACAATATGCCAACATATAGTGTTAATAAAAAGCATTTTTCTTTAGCAGGTTTAACACCTGCTCACTGTACTGTAAAGCAATAAACAATGAATAAAGAAAGCGAAACACAATGTGCAATGAAGCAATACAAACATTTCAGAAAGCTACAGTGTTAAGTGATCACCTGTGAATTTGTGGGTCTGTTAAATGCTACATCAAGATGATTTTAAGTAATGTCTCCATTTAAAAAATCCTTCAGTTCTGTCTCAAAATTGTAACAGAATGAAAGGCTGCTCAAAGGCAGAGTTGAACATCTAGGCGGAATAAAAGCATCAGATTTGAGAGAGCTCAAGAAAATCACAGAAGAGATCTGCACCATTACCATGGTTGCCTGTATAAAAGGTAATGTTGCCCACTTGGTACAAAATCAAACAAATTTTGTAAAGCCCAGGAAAATCACCACTGGAGATCTCAAGACATCACAAAAAAACCAAGTTGAGGATAAACCAAAAATGGCCAAGCCTCTGTTTTAATAACTATTTACTTTACTCAATATGAAGACTTGAAAAATATTTTATAATTCCATATAACCATAAAGAAACACAGCACCAACTCCAGGAGCCCCACAGTCATTTTAGGAAAAATACATAAAATGTTGTCAGCTTTCATTAACAGAATCGTTAACAAGAAACAGAAGTTCAAATATCCTGATTCCAACAAATGCAGAGATGTTGAGCAAAACATAAATTACACTAGTCTGATATCAAACTGAACCACAGAACGAAGCAAAATAAAGTTCATGTAAATGATGGAAGGAGCTGAGCAGACGAACATTTGGAGAGTCCAAAAAAGAGCCAGTTCTCGAGATACACCGTCCTTATAAAACATTTAATTTTCCTACTCCTGTTTTTACTAAAACAAACCAATAAAAAATAAAAAAAATCCCCGACTGAGTGTGTAGGCTGCCACACGTGCACTCCTCGTGCCTGCCAACTACAGAGTCACCAGGCGGAGAAGGCACAAGTACGGCAAGGAGCTCAAAGCAGGGCTCTGCTAGCGAGAGTATCACCACTGTACCAAGCAGCTCCTGCAGCACGCCTGCTCTGGCAAACACCTGCCTTTTCATCCCAGGAAAGAAAGGGAGCAGCAGCCTTGGGGGGGAAAGAACAAAACAAAACAAAACCCACAAAAACCTAAACCGAATAAGCACGCCCCAAACAACTTTTCCTGCCTGACGGGGATTCTATTTTCCAGGTCAGGTGTCCGCTCTCTGCACCCCGTGTACCCCAGAGAGCTCGGCTCCCCCGTTTAACTAAACCTCCTGCTCCAGAGCGATGCTGGACACCGAGAACCTGCTTCTTCCGGCTCCCGAAATGCACCTCGACTCTCAGCGAGCATCCGCGCTTCTCAGATGCTCAAGGTTTTTGCGCTCAACTAGCTCCTCCAAATCTGGCGGAGCCCAAGCCTAAAACGCAGACATCGAGCTCCTGATTTTTACGTAAACTTTTCTCAGGCTTCGCTCCCCCGACCACGAATGGCTCGCTCTCTTTCTCTCTCTCTCTCTCNGCCTGAACTAGGGCAGCACATGTTGCGTTTGCTGCCGCCGCCGCTGCCTACGGAGAGGGGGAGAGAGGCGAAAAACAGAGAGAGGGGAAAAAAANGCAACAAAGCCTCGTGTTCCCGATTTAAGCCACCTCCGCCGCCCACCGCGCTGCCAGCACAGCTTTGCGGAGCCCCCGGGGAGCCCNCATTTGCTAGTTACTGCTCGGTCTTACTGGCTGTAATTATAATAATTTTATAAGGCTGTTTGCAGCAATGTTTGTAGAAGCAGGCGCGTTTTCAGCCTCCCCTCCCGCGGCCGGGCTGCCAGAGGAAGGGCTGAGCCCCCGCTCCCCGCCGAACAAAGCTCCATTGTTCCGCTCGGAAACCTGAGATGCCGTGGGCCAAACGCAGCGCGGACACAGGCTGGGCCAACTGCTTCAACTTCCTCGCATCCATACGCACTTATGCCAGCCATTACACTGGCCCACAGCGCAAACTGAACCAATCTCTAGGAAGTCTCACTTTTTTTCCTCTGAAATGGACAGATCTACCTCAAAACACAGTCTAACATTCAAAGAGAGCCAGTTCCCCTGCAGCTGCTGCTCTTCAAACATATCAGGCTATTCAGGAAACAAAATCAAAGAGAGCTGGTATTAGTATTACTTTGTGAGTGAAGCACAAAGCCTTTGCTAATATAATTTGGATTTTTTAAAAAATTAAACATTTGTTAGGTTTGAAAGCTGGATCTGTCATGAAATTGAAGTGTTTACATAGAATGCAAAGATTGTCTCCTTTTGTTAGTTTCAGCTGGACCTTTTACTAATTTTCCCGTGTAATTTCTAGATACTTTTTATTCCATCATTTTATCATACTTTTACAGTTTTTAAAAAATTATAGAAGAAACTTTAATCACCAGAAACAACCTACCTGGATTTCTTACAAACAAGATACTAAATTACTGAACACCTAAACTGAAGAAATTAGGGAAAACTCATTATCATTAATCTCTTTATGGAATGAATAATAGCCCTGTTAATTTTAACTTGCCATATTAAATTGAAGAAAAGATCTATAATGAACTGAGGAGAAAATTCTAAGGTATTTCGCCAGTAATATTTTAGCAGGAAGATATATTTTAGATGTGGTATGACACGTCTGGCAAAGATGGTTAGAATAATAATTCTACATTAATGCAATCAAAGGAATGTAGCAGAATGAGAAAAAATCACTTTCAAAAAGGAGATTAAAGTCATTAAAATGGCTAATCCTGCAAAGTGGGACTGTTCTAAAATAGAGAATCACATGGCTGGTGCAAGGCTTTTGTCATTTGCGCATAAGAGAATCAAAACAAGTATTAAAAGGGTAAGAAAATTCAATAAAAAGTTTAATTAGGAAAAAAAGAGCATTAAGGAAGCTTCAGGATGTCAGTAGTCCTCGGGATATATGTGCAGGTCATGAAGCTTAAAGGGCCATTCTTGATAATCAATCTCAAAGTGGTACAGTAATTTAGCAACTTAATGTTCAGCACGTTTACAGGACTGCAAGCATTTATCATCATCAGCAAGGAGCTAATTCCAGCCTCAATGCATTCAATAAATGTATTTTTCCTTCTAAGAAGGACAGTTTGGCCAAAATGTAGTATAAATCATACTTTGTTCTCTATTTATCTTCCAGATAACACAAGCCAAGTTCAGAGACATATTCATGAAGCTAAAACAATAAAATGAAGTCCTAAAAAGATGTGATCTCTCTTAGAAGGGAGGCAAACAGCACATCACAGATTGCCAGGAGTAAGCAGCACTCCCATCTCCACATACACTGCTGACATTGATATATTTATTATTCCACAGTTATTTTGCTAATGGAAATATAATCAAGCAGACACAATTTCACAGTCCTGGCAAACACCTTCCCATCTCCCTGCCCACAGGTAGCTGGAAACAGTTTGCTCCTTGAGCAGAGCTTCATTTCCTTGCTCAGTTGCCCAGTCACCCAGCCCCGGGGGGCACATTCCTGGGCAGGAGCTGCACAAACCCAGGCTACCCCCAGCTGGTTGCTTTTCCTCTGAAAAACAAAACCCATGCACAGAAACCACATTTGCAGTCCTGGACCTGAAGTTTGTCCTTGCCTAAACCTCTTGTTCGCCAACAGAGTTCCATCGGTCCCCCTCCACTGAAAAATATCCTTACTCTGTGTCCCCTAGGCACGGGGAGTTCAGGTGGCTCTTCCACAGGGCCTCTGTGCATCCCTCCACGCCACGGGCATGCTGCAATGTGGCCTGGGCACTACAGCAGGCCAGTTCATTCCAGTGCCACCAGCACGGCCTGAGCACCACGGGGCTCAGGAGAGCCTGCACAAGCAGCCCCAGGCATCAGAAAAATCCAGGGTCTGACCAAAGAGACATCTTTAAGACTCCCCTCCTGAGCCCAGGAAGCATCTCCAATGGACAATAAACCAAGGAGGTCAGATTTAGAACGTGATCTTATTCTATCAGGTTTATTCCTCTAGCGCAGAACTAGTACACAAGAGAAATACCTAAATTAACAAACACAAAGCCCCAAAATTGATTGTTGAAGGAAGGATTGCTGCTTAAGCTCAGGCTTCTGGTTCTCTCCGAGTCACTCCATGATACACAAGTTAAAGACGGTCAAAGAACTGAAAATGCTTTAAGCTATTGAGAGTTGATGGAATTCTAGCACCCCAAAAAGTAACTTACTTTTGAAAACAAGCTTGGCATCATAAGACACGCTTCTGAACTTTGCTTCAGTTCCTCATCTCCATAATAGCAAAAAGCCATCTGCTTCTCAAGGGCAAATTGTAGGGCTTAGTTCTGTATAGCTGTGAAAACCCCGAGACATCCTCAGATGGAAAGTCCAATAGAAATGCTATCAATTCAATAATTATTATTATTGCAGATGCTTAACTATGAGAATAAAACACAGAAATTGAGGACTGACAAATCCTCAGTACTGGTTATAGCAAATTTTGCATTGCTGCACTGTGTATTAAAGCCAGGGATAGATCATTACAATGGATTATAGTAAGAACCTCACATAGCATACGCTGCTCATTTACACTGCAGTGCTGGTGTGAAATAATGCAAATCAAGTTTACATAGCAAATGTTTTAAGCTCAACATTTCTAGTGCACTGTGACAGCTTTTTGCTTAATTTTTTTTTTTTTTTTTGTTGAAGTGTTTAGTCCCATTTTCCTGCACATTTCCCTCACAGTTATAACAAATAACTAGAAGTATCATTAATATTCCAAACTCAATTTCTATGCATCGATTAACTTCAATGAACGTTTCTGTTTGTTGTGTCACAGAAGGCAATAGTGGACTGTGACCCACCAGCCCTCATGGCAATGAAAGTCCTTGTGCAGTGACATCTGCCTCGGAATGGCACTGTCACCACTGGGCTGCAACTGCACACACAGAAACACGTCACTAGACAAGAGAAGAAGGATTTCTGCAACTTATAATTACCCTTCAAAAACATCACGCCACTGTCCCCCAGAACTGCTTAACCCACCCTTAGCCAAGGCAGGGAGGAGGGCCTTGGAAGTTCACACTTCTCTGAAGAACTCTACACAGAGCTTTATACTCCACACGTGTGACAAGTGACGTCAGTTTCTTCACCAAACAGTCAGAGCTCTGTATTTCAAGGCACTATGCTATATATATATATATATGTGTGTGTGTGTGTGTGTGTGTGTAAAGTGTTCAAAACAAACATGAAATTGGATAAATGCTAATGTAAGTGGCACCACAGGCACTGCTTTCATTATTATCTCTGACTTGAGAAAAATTCAGTTATACCTAATCCCATGCTTATGAGGTAAGCATTTTTGTTGGATGAAATTACCAAAGGTTAGTGACTCTTTTCCTAGATTCTCAGATTTGCACTGCAATTCATTTTATAGTGATTTCTTTAAAATCAAGGAAGACGTCTGGCTCAATGGAAAGTATATATAATCTGATTCTTCTTCTCATGCAGAGAGTAACTTTGTATTTAGAATACAAAATCAGCACAAGACATAGTGCAGAATTTCAAACACTAAACTTGCTGGGATGTCTGCCACAGATAAACTGTTACACATAGACAGTTTAAACCTTGCTGTCTTTGTTTAAACCTTTCTGGAGTGATCACAGATACATCTAATTAGTCTTTTTTTATACTGCAAGTTAAAAGTACACAAAGATGTCTATTGAAGCTTAGCTGATATACAGAAACTTGTTAAGGCAGCGTAATGCATGCCTGAGCCCTTGTCTCCCATTAGCAGAGACATTGAGGCTCAGTAATGACCATCGACTGGGTGATCCATAATTCTGAGCAGGTGATAAAATAAGTTATCTTTAACATTATTTTTCCTTATGTCAAACAGTCTGTATTTTGCTGGTAACAAAAAATTAACATATCATTAAATAAGTTATTTCACGCTTCGATAAATGGCATAATAGGGCTGGAGGAGAAAGTTTTATGTTAGATCTAGGAATAAACTAAATGCTTTCAGAGTTGAATCACTGTTTTTCTTTACTCCCTTTGGAAAAGCAGCAGATACTATATTCTGCTGTGCATCATGGACTTGGGACTGAAAACAGCTGCACTCTAATTACATGTAAAGTGTACCAAAACATTCCTTTTATCACAGACTGTAAATCTGTTAGCATCTGTCTCTCCTTTGTTTCTTCCACAAGATACAAGCTTGTTTCTACATTTTTCTCACCTGTAGCGGTAATTAAAATTCATTATAAATGAAAGGAGTGAACACTAAAACAAGTTCCTCTGTGTACAGTTCTAAACTCAAATTAGAAACAGCTGTTTGCTAATTCATGCAGTGATGTTTTGTCGTGCTCTGTGAATCAATAATAACTCACCCTATTCCTACCAAAATGTTAGGATTATATATATATTTTGCTCAGCAATTTGCTCCTCAGAAATATTCAACTGCACATTCGGTCTTTTTAAAATGAGATTAGAAGATGATACCTACAAAATCATCAATGAAATAACAGGAAGATCTTAATAGCTTGCTGCTTCTGCTTACCCTGCTACCTAGAGGATCCTGTGTCATTCTTGCCTGCTTTGATGCCTACAGAGCATTTAGCAAAAGGGCACGTTGTAAGACAGATGTAAAAGAACAAAACTGGATACGGAGTCACACAAATGCATCACGGATGCAACAGTCACATTGAGAGAATATTATAGAATTAGAGTTTCAGCTGCGACATCTACAACTTTCAAACATTAGGAATGACAAAGCCCTCAGGAAAAAAATCCTAGTAGAATAATTATTACTTATAATAATTAGTTATAAAATTAGTTATAATAAATGGTAATGCTTATGCTAATTGATTGTAATATTTCTACACATTCTGTTTGCCAGAGCACAAACTTCATGTGACCCATTGGCGTTACACAATTATATCCTGCACTTCTTGCTACTCGATGTCAACATTTATCATGATTTCAACACTTGATTATGCAAAACAAGGAGACAGCACACAGCAGTTAAGAGCTGTGCCTGCTTTCCTTTTTACCTAAGCACAGGGACGCAAGCAGGGTCTCTGCAGTGATCTGAGCAGCCCCCACGGCAGCTTTGCAGAGCCTGCCCTCGTCACAGCACGAGTGGGGCAGCCCGGGGCCCAGCACCATCCCTCCACAGAGCCAAAGAGCAGTGAAAGAACATCAGCCTCTGTGCAGGTCTCTGCAATACATGCATTACTTCATGCATTTTCTCATCTCTAGATAGAGATGTTTTCCCTTCCCTGTGCTTTGCTGCAGTTAGCGGGGAGGGTGTTCCCGTACAGCACACACCTGAGACAGAGGCTGAGCTGCTCGTGGAAATGTGGCCAGTGGGACAGCCCTTCTGGTGGGATGGCATGAATGAGATGAATTTCCTAGATTTACGATTTCCTCCCTCCCATTTGATGAGGCAGCTCTCAAATACAGCAGGCACCTGTTCTCAGGCTGTTTTGCTGAGTACCCTCAGGCACGTGCGGTCACACAGACTCAGCTCAGGCTCGTTCCCTCAGTTCATAACCACGCAGCAGAAACACAGACTGGCTGCTGTTTGGAGAAACTCAGTGAATGCAGAAGCTGAAAGTAAAGGGAGACAGGCTTTTCTCCATGAATGGACCAGATTGGTGTGATTTAATTTCACGCTTTATTCTGCTAGTTTTAATGTTTTTGCATTGTACTTTCAAGTAAAGTCATCAATTACAATCCATTTAGCTCATTCATAAAATTCATTTAAGAGTCAGATCCTGCACAGTGAGCAGCAAGTCCTGGAAGTGAGCTCTGACAAGGACAAGCAGCACTTTCTTTCCCACAGGATATTCCGCTTGTGCAGCATCAAGTCAGAGCTCATTTTGATGGTGTGGGCAGCAGTCTGGAGAAGCAAGTGTCTTTAAAACTGGGGCAGTGGCAAACTAGGACAAAGACAGCTTTGCCAAGAGTTCTGTGATAATCTGCTGTCACTGCTAAGACAAATGGCTATCTGCTTCTGTGCTGGTAGAGAATATTAGAGTGGCCTTTCCATTTCTGCAGAGCTGTTTCCACTCTTCTGTCATGTATTCAGCTGTGAGGCAAAAGAACTACTAGAACTGAGAAAATGGACCAGAAAACAAAAATGCTCTGTGGCCTCTGGCTGGGGTCACGAGAAGTGACTGCATTGCTAGGATGGCTTTCTATGATACAATCTTCAACTGATATTATGAGGTGACCTGACCTGTACGAAAATGGGTTTGCAGTCCCTGTCTCTAACAGATGATAAGTACTTTCCAGAGAACAGAATTTCTGCTTCTAAATGAGTATTTTTCATCAGTGCTCAGTAGAAGAGAAGACAATTGCCATGTTCAAACCTCTGCCCTGAACAAAACTTTACTGCCAAGCTTTCCAGCCTGAGGAACTTAAAGCTGATCATATTATTAGAGCAAGTTGCAAGGGAAAATAAAATCAGCTTGTTAAGTTAAAAAGAAGGAGGCTGTTCCAGACTCTCATTTTGATCTAGGTGGGAAAACTGTGACACACTTACAATTTCAATGGGTTGATGTTCATGATGAATAGACTTAATGCCAAAAAACACATGTTGGCTGAAATTACTCAGCAATAAACAAATAGTAAAAACCAACAACGTCCAGACTTTATATTGCCTTCAAAGAAGAAGGGAAGAAAAATAAATTACATGTGACAAACAGTATCAAGGAACCTGTTTTATAGCTATGCACACACATTTATTGTTCTGACTTCCAAATGTGTTGTATATTCACAGCAATCCTATTGAATTCAATAGGAACAGGAGTTAGTCAACACTTCTCAAAATTCAAGTGACTTAAATATCAGATAGAGCCAGTTCTGCTAGAGATATTTTCAGAAAGGTATGTGAATTCCCTGTCACTTTAGTGGGTTCAGTATTAAGATTTCATACAAACACTATGAAAAGAAATGAAGCTGCACTTGCAAATGGCACAATTTCCACACGTCTGGTGAGTGTAGCCCCTCAAGGCCTCCATCTGCCTGGTTTTAGAGGGGCTTGTGTGCCCCAGTGACCCCAGTGGGTATTCCTGGAGCTGAAGAAGCTGCCAGCTCTATCTGACCTAAGACTGGAAATGGGGTTTGCTCCAGCTGAGTAAATCTCCCATTCCTTGGGGACGGTGTGCATTAGGGCAAAATACAATTAGTTAAGACTTTGGGTTTGTCAGTGAACAATGTTTTTTTTAATTAATTCATTTAAAATTTAAAAAGAGCACCCACAAATGTAACAGCACACTGGTGAATATGAAGCACATTCCTGATTATCATAAACACTGGTCATGAATCTGCACCATGTTTGTAACTGGCCTGAGGGGAACTGCATGAATCAGAGGTGGGAAGGAAGTTCTTCACTTACCAATACCTGACAGAAATAACTGAAA
The DNA here is from genome assembly GCA_013396955.1 of Regulus satrapa. Lineage (NCBI taxonomy): Eukaryota > Metazoa > Chordata > Aves > Passeriformes > Regulidae > Regulus > Regulus satrapa. Next base: position 1,819,659 of record VWZN01006847.1, read on the forward strand.
GGTTTAAAAAGAAAATAACTATAGGTTTTTTACTATGCAAGATGAAAGTCAAACAGCATGGCTTGCCTAGGAGAGACATGCATTCTGTGCTGTATGGTAATGCTACTTCTTTTTTCCTAACAGTACCCACCATTTTACACAAGAAGAGACTTTTAAAACGAGCAAGCAAACAGACGCATTTGCCACCCGGTAAGATTGCTCTCGGTACACCAGTGTTTCCCTACAACAAACGTGCTGCATGAGAGTCCTTTCAAGTTTAACCGTCAGTGACCCGGCATCTGTGATCTGAGGACTTGCACTGCATCACACAACAAAACCATCCGCCGAAAGCCGCTCTCTTCTTCCAACACATCTTTGCCCTTTTGACTGAAGGGCCTGATGACAAATCGTGGCCACTGCGCTCTCAGGCGTTCAAAAGAAAAGCTGTGGCAACAGCCATGGTCTCTTTTCCTCGGGCTCACAACTCCATTGGTGCAGCTCAAGGAGGGATCCCACGCCCAACATCGCCAAGACCCCGTTCAGGCTGCAGGGGATGAGCCCCGTGGTGCCCGCTGCAAGCACCTCAGTGTCACGGAGCGCTGGATATCCCTCCCCCGTGGGTACCCTGCACTGAGAGCAGCCCGGGCTGTGCCCCATCTCCTACACCACAAGTCTGCGAGAGACTTTTTGAGCATCTCTAAATTCTTTAGAGGCTTCTCAGGTTGTCAGTCAGCAGCGACCACGCTCCGGAGAAAGCCTCCCGTAGGGAGGATGCTCATCAGTGCAGGCAGGCAGGAGGGGGGAGCGCAGCTGGGGAGCCAGAGCAAATCCAACCAGGAGATGACAGCCCCTCCAGCCCTGCTGCCCTGCTGCCAGGAGCCACGCAGAGCCTGGCAGGAACCTCCCCTCCGTCCGCGCTGCGCTCCCAGCCCCAGCTGCAAGCACCACACTGCCCACGGAGCGGAACAGGGGGCACTTCCCTCAAAGTCCCCTGCGGCAGAGACACCTTCCTCTGGACTGCTTTTCAGTCTTAGGCGCTCATTTTCTCTATTCAGATGGCTCTAGTTTAACCAGCAATGCGGCTTTTCTTCTGACCACGTGTGTGGTTGGTTTTTTTGCTTCCCACAAAATGTGAATTGTACGATTTATTCTAGTTAGTAACTGTCTCTGTGCCTTGGCCACAGATACAAGAAACGGTGAATTTATAACGAGAAAAGGTGCAGGGCACAATTATTTGTTTAAATAGGATTAAAATTAGGGTTGGAGTGTACACTGAATCATCTCAATTTATCCCTGAAGAGAAGGAGGGACAGCAAATGTCTTGGCACTTGCAAATAAATATCTGTTTCCCCACCGACTCACTAACAGCACTCCTTCCATTTGAGAGCAGTCTCACACAGACATTGGCACTGATATCAGAGAAATAAATTAAGTCAAGGGAAAAGCTATAGTCAATAGCTTTCTCTCTAACTTTACCCACATGATTAGGACTGGTTATACTTGCAAAAAAATATCTGGGAATGTTAATAGACTAAACAACTCAGTAAAAGGAATGAGGTGGCCGTGGGGAGAGAGAGGCCAAATTTACCCTACAAAAGTTCATCCTGGCACTACAGGTACAGCAAAGCTTTTTACAGAAAGGTACAGGCTTTCTACAGAAGAGTCCCCTAAATTAGGCTTGGGTAGAAGCTGGTGGTGGATGTTTAAGGTAGGGGCACATTTTCTGCACAGGAAAAATGGTCAAGAAAATCAAAACAGAAAAAGCAAAGGACTGCTTTTTTAATATAAAAAATAAACAACAAAAATCTCTCTGGGAAATCAGGCATCAGAGGTTTAAAAGACACACTTGTACCTCCAAAACTAGACCTGCTCAAAAAAACATCTCCAGTCAATTAATGGCTGAAAACACCATGGAAATGACAAAACTATTGTTTTCATAAACAACACAAAGAGTTTTAAAGCTCAGATCAGATTCATTTACAAAAAGCCTACTGTCCTAAGTGTATCTAAAAAATAAAAACCCCCTCACCACCTCCCTGGAATCTCTTTGGTTTTGCCTTTCCCAGACCAACAGCCAAAGCTCCCAGCCTAGACAGGAGCACAGACTGGGCAACTCTGGTGTCTCCCACGGGCGAATGAGAGAACAAGGTTCCCCAGATACAATTCACATGTTTTGTCTAGGCTTTTCTAATATTTATTTTAGTTCTGTTCAATAAGGCAAAAATTTTCAAGACAGAAGAGTTTTCTGACAACAAATAAATTGCACTGCTGCCTAAAATAAGACCTTTAGTCCATCTCACCTTTCCAAAACAAACAAGATTGGACAAATGGATGAAAACTCAGTAACTGCTTCCTCACACCTTCAGCCAGAATTAGCTGTGAAATCGAATCCCACTTCCCCCATCTCGTAGCACATGATAGTATGAATACCAAGAGTTGTACCAGCCTCGACTCCCCATCCATCCCAAACTATCTATCTGCATTTAAAGGCTGGGGCCCTGGATTTCTGGCAGCTGATTTTAAAGCTACATAAGACCTGTGCTTGGTTGGTTGGTCTGGGGTAACCATTTTCTCATTATTTAAAATTATCATAACTTGCATCTTTAGATTTTCCAGGAACATAACCATAGCCCAGGATCTCCTGGCTACCTGACATCAGGAAGGCTGCAAGATCATATCTACCCTGAAGTCACTGTACACAGGCTTAAGAGGGACTCCATTTTAATTCAGTTCTTTGGCTGGAACTGAGATACTGGATTTGATCCGATTTTTTTTTCTTACTGTGTTGCTTTGTATCAAAACACCCATTTTCCAGTGGGTGGTGCCTAACAAAACAGAAGCAGAGGTGTGAGCACAAAGGAAACAGCCATTATAAATGCACAGAAACACACCACGTCAACACATACCAGCTGCCCAGAATGTACAAAAGCTTTAAAAAAGGACAACTGAGTCATTATTTTAGAGTTTCCCCAGATTTTCCATTTTAAAACATTTTACTGTCTATCTAGTGTCATTAGAGAAGGTTCCATTGCAAACACTGGAAATCAGACGCCTCCTAACCATCCTACACAAATTCATCAGAATTTTTGTGCGAAGTGTTATCAGGTAACAATATTTACCGTGTACAGTAATTATGAAAAACTCTGAGATTGTGCAATTATATATTTTAATTACATGATCTGATTAGGTTTTTTAATCACTTCATAAAAAGAAAGGAAATTCACTGAGGTTGTCAGAAAGTTAATAAAAATAAGGTAATTCACTGCAAAGGCTCACCATGGTGCCTTTCTAACTACTTCCTTGCTACACCCCACTGTGCCGAGGTATTGGAGGTCAACTATAAGTATTAATTTCCTTACTTTTATTAACTTTGGTGACAACATTTGTGCTCTTTTGGCATGGGTTTTTTTTTTTGTTTCATTAGGAAACACTTTTCATCTAGCTGGATGGTATTTTAAGCCCTATGGACTCCTCAAAACCAAGAAGCTGGACGACCCGAAACCCATCGAGAGACTCAGCCTTGTCCTGCTCTGTCCTCGGCCCCCTTGGAGGGACACTCGGAGAAGCCACAGCGTGGTGGCCACTGTCCCACTGAGCTGTGTGAGCCTCGCTACCAGCCTGCAGAACCCAGCCGGTTTGGCAGTGCCACAAAACATCAGCAGAGCCGGCTGCCCCCATCAGGGCCATTGAGGCACACGGCAGCAGGGAGGGACGCAACTGCTGCAGGAGCCAGGGCCAGGCCGGCCAGAAACCTGCCCTGGGCAGCAGCAATCACCCAGGAATCCAGCTCTGAAACACAAGCAACCCCTGAGAACCATCCTGCTGGCTCACAGGGCAAAGCTGGGCATGTGGGGAGAGAGGGCAGGGGGTGAGTGGGGTGCACGAGGTGAGTCACCTTTCTCCAGCTCCTGAGGCAGGACAGCACATCTGGATCACCTCTGGAAAACATTTTTTTTTCTACGTTTTGGACGTGGTTCTGCTCAAAGGAAACATTTTGTTTATATCCAAACTGGGAGTCTATAACGTAATACTTGGCTATTGGATTCTGCAGCTCTGTTTTACTCATTCTTGGTTCGTCCTCTCCTCCCGCCAGCCCTTCTTTATTTTTCTCCTTTCTCTTTTTACCTTTCCACCCCCTCTCCTGTGATTCTCTGGGGAGAACAAATCACTTGGGGAGGTTTAATGGACTGACAAAAGCAGAAATTTAATCGGGGTGTGCAAGCACGGGCCAGGCACATCAGAAGCGAGCGCAGCGCAATCCATTTGGGCTGCCCCACCTGTGACCCCGGCCGGGCCAGGCACCCCCTCTCCGCAGGGGCCAGCAGGAGAGAGAGGCCCTTCCTGCTCACATGGGACCTCGGTGGTGCCTGCTTCAGGAGGAGAGGGCTGCCAGATGCTGACGAGCCAAAAGCAGTTATTTCAGGAGATGATTTTTTTTTTAATATAGAAACAGCTGACACAAAATGCATCTCACTGGGGAGGGAAACCATGCTCCCAGAAGTAAAAGACCACTAAAAAGCCTCTTTTTTTTTTTTTTTTTTTTTCCAAGAGAAATCTAAAACAGTTTTGGGCCAGATATCACCCTGGTTTTTCATTTCCATTTTAGGAGACTTGCAGAGTGCCCTTCTAGTCCTGCCCCGTCCATGGAGAATATTACGGGGCAGATGGGGGTAGATTAAGAGATGCTACAAAGCATTTGAGAAAGTAAGAACAACCTCAGAGAAAATCTGTCCCAGGCAAAACAGGCACTGGAGGGGGAGCTGCCTGTGCCTCCCTGCAGCCCCCTTTGTGGGAAAGGTCTCCCCACACGTGTGCACAGCCCTGGGCTGGCAGGGGCACGCACTCAGCTGCTGCCTAAGAAAGACGGTGAAAAGGGGACGGCACAAAATTGCTTAAACAAGTTTTTATACAGAATATGGAAAATGTTGTGCGCAGCAACATGACTCCTTTTCCTTTGTACACCGTTGCTGTTCCAGATTACATTTGCAAAGTATAGCTTTCAATATAACATAGCCAAAAGCAACCTAACAGCATAATTTTCTTCCTGGGTACTTCATTTCTGAATTCTTCTACAAACAACGGAACTGAGATTTGGAAAAAATAAGAAAACAAAGAAGCCCCTTCTTCCCACAAGCATGTAAACCCGGGTAAAGTGTTCATCTTTTGAACAACCAATGTGATTTACTCTTGCTTGTGGTGCCTGTGCTGGCTACTGCCAGTAAATCCTAATGGCACACAGCGAGTGATACCTGACACTCTGCACACCCTCTACTACAAAGACTTTGCTCCGTTGAAAAGCATGTGTCGTATTTTTCTATCACCATTGCCTGCATTTTCACTTTTTCCACTTTTAGACACCTTGTTCTACTTGACAAAGCTACACCGTATCCGTGACATTTATTTAAAGCTTGTTGTTCTGTGCAACTGGGGTGGCATAACAAGGACCAGGAAACCAGAGCTTTAAAATACATTTCCTGACTGAAAGTGCAGCTTAAGAGAGCTACAAAATACAAATATTAAGGACAAATATTAGTCATATCCAAAACCAGAAGTATTTTCTAGCAGGATCATAACCAACCAATACCCTGAGATATCCCAAGGAAAGAATCTCTATCCTTGCACTCATCCTCGTAATTTTAAACTGCACTGTGGTCTTTAATAATAATCTCAAAACGATCCAAATACTTTCCAAGACCTTATTCTAAGGCAAGTTATATTCTAACAAAAATCAGCAATTTCAAAAGTTACCACATATTACTAGCTTTTTTCCTTCCCTTCTACTTACATTTTTCCTCTTGTTTCTCTCTGCCATTTCTCCATCTCGTCCCAAAACTAGATTATTACACTGCAAATGTGGGGCAGGTCCAGATACCCAAGGGGAGATCCAAGATCTTCCCTCCTGAGGAAACTTCACAGTGAACTCAATGACTATCTGTGATGTTTGCTGGTACTGGGGAATAATATTTCCCTTGGGCACTTTCCGGATAGAGTCTACCACCTGGGTTAAGTCATTATTACAATCAAGCAGAAAAAAAAAGGGAGGGAGAGCAGAGATGAAAAAACACCACAGCAAGCATCATTACAGCTCATCAAAAGTGCATTAGAGAACACCTGATAATATACTCTGAACATTAATGATCCTTACAATGTACCATATTAATGCAGATGTTACCGAAATTCTCAGAATCAAATTTTTCCATTCACACACTTCCTTCAAATTGGTGTTGGAAAAAAACCTCTCTAGAATCTTTTAGTTGCCAGCTTTTTCTTTTTTTTTTTTTTTTCCTCCAGAAACAAACGAAAAAACAACACCTCTGTACCTGTATGTGCTGTGGATCACAAAGCTCAAATGAGCACCCTGACATTGGCATGCTTAATGGTATTCACAGGCCACGTGTTACAGTTGAAATGGACAATGGTAAAATATTAATAAAATTGTTGTGATTGTGTTGCCTTAAATTGGCCTATTATCACTACTAAGATCAATTTAACTGGCTGCCTAAAACTCTCCAATGCTGGGCAGCAATTTCTCTTGCAATTTTTCCACCTTCAGGTTAGGAGGAAGATGCATAAATGCCACAGAATTGATAGCCCAGCTCTGTTATAGGGTGCTAAGCACCAGGTTAGAGCAAGAACAGCTTAGTTGTCTGAAGAGCCTAATACTTCAACCAGTAACTTAAATGGAGGTCAAAAAAATAATTCTAGGCACTGCTTAAGTCCTATATTCCTCCTTTACGGAGACTGCAAATCATGTCAAGTTCTGCATAAATAGGTTTTGTGGGGGTATTAGAGAGTGAATTACTGTCATCTAGGTGCTAGTGCTTAGTAAAGCAAGGATGATCAAACCTATTTCGCCAAAATCCAATGTGAACTGCTGCTCGCAAAGAAAGGTCACCCAACCAAGAACACTTCATAACAAAAGTGATTAAACGAAACAAAACAAAAATCCACAACACACATGCATTTTTACAAAGGAGTGGTTTGGAAATACAACAGTCACGCCTAAAGACTGTTCCCTTATTGCTATTTGAAAGCTGAAGAGAAATCTTTTTCCTAAACAAGGAGCTGGTAAAGGTTTGCAGCATCTCAGAATTACTTCTAGAAATAAGGGAAGCAGGAATTATTTTTAGTGCAGTTGAGAGGCCAGGCATATTTCAGGCAATCTCCCAGAGCCTGCTTCTATACCATGTGGGACATAAACCCACAAACTATGAAAGAACCCAAATCAGTATTGTTTTCTCAAGTGACATCCATTATCCCTCATCTGAGAAAATTAACACGTGTATGCAGAAGCTCAATAAAGTAAGCTCAGAGCTAAAAGTCTAAGATTAACTCTTTATGCCTCACAATAAATGTCATCTTTTAAGTCAGCAAAATGCTAATATATTCTAATTTATATTCAGTGCTTCTGCCATTTAAAGCAAGCAGGGGCATCAAAATACAGTTAGGCTCAAGCACAGTTTCAAATGTTACAGTACACAGGGTAATCAAGAATTTCCAAATTCCAAAGAGCTACAGTGATAGAAAAACGGAGATACAGAAGGGCAATTAGACCAACACATGCTGGTTTGGGTAGCATTAGGAAGAGTGTCACAAAATGAATAAAACCCAGCTTTTGTGCAAAGTCTCTTATTTTCTGACATCTGAGGTAAGCACTGTATCTAGTAGTAAAATGCTATGAATGTTAAATGTAGGCAACCTTTGTGCTCTGCCAGTTTATTTCTAGATCAAATGATAACATTTGAAGATTTCTATTCCAAGCCAGCGCTCAGTATTTTTCTTCATCTTCCTGATCTGCCCAAAAGATTATATTCAATGAATCAGATATATCTTTGTCTTCTTTTTACTCAGATTAATAAATTAGGCAGCCCATAAATCTGAATGGTACTTATTCTGAAGAGTGAAACACAAAGAGTGATTGATAAGGCTGAATTTCCCACCTAAGTACATAGAAACCTCCAGGCGGGTATTAATTCTATACTGGGTTTTTCTACAACATACACTTCCTCTTGCACCACAGCACACTAACACATCACCAGGTATCCAGAACAAAAGCAAGGAAGGCTTTTCTTGACCCACCAGGTGCATTGTGCTTGTTTCCAAACAGTGCTCTGGGATGACTAAATGAGGAAAGCAGTGAAGAGCAAGCCACAGTTTGTGACATTACGATTTGAAGAGCCAGGCAACTTTTGCAGTTCCTCTGTTATTCCTTCCAGCAACACAGAAACGGATCTTGCATCTGGTGGCACGTCCTTCTTGGGGACATTTTGCTACCCAGCAAGAGTGCAGGAAACGATGCCTGCAGAACAGTGAATTCTGAAGCAGGGATAATAAAAATAATCTGATCGTTACCCCCGTGCTTTAAAAATTGGACCCCCTGGCAAGTAGCCAAAATAAAACATCAAAGAGGGCCTCCGCAAGCCAGGCTCAGGATCAACATTCGTGTGAGAGCCCATCACCTACTTACCCTGACAGCAGGCAAGAAAAGTTGGAGACATCTGCTCGGAGGCCAGGGGTCAGGCCGGCCGCACTGCGCTGCACAGCCCAGGCTGGAAACGCGAGCGTGCACTGGGTGTGCGCGGCCAGGCCGGGCTCTGGGGGCTGCGGGGGGCTGCTGTGAGAATGGGGTCAGGGGCTGCCCTGTGCCGCACACAGCTGCCTCCAGGACAGACCCACTGCTGGTTGACCATCACTGCATGGCCCATAACCCCCATCGCCCAGCACTCCTGGGGCAGGAAGGAAAATTGAGTCCGTTTCCCCCAAACCGAGTCTGTTCTGCCCATGACAGTAACTGCTGAGCCATCTCCCCGTCTTTATCTCAACTCAGCTTTTTCATCTCACTTTCTCAGCCAGTCCTCTTGAGGCTGGGGAGGGAGAGAGCAGCTGGGTGGGCATCTGGCAGCCAGCCAGCATTAGCCAACTGCAAGGCAGCTGACTGCAAAAACCTCTCTAAACTAAGGAAGACTAAACAATACCTAAATCTGTACCTCTAGGGCCTGAATTTATTGCTTGTCTTAGAGTCTGTATTGCATTGAAAACATTTCTACCGATAACGTGTCATGCAAGGACTTGCAAACCGTACTGCTGACTTCCCAAACTCGATGCTGCCTGCATGCAACTTAGATATGGAGGTTATTCCAGCTGTGTTGGGGGTCAAGGATGCTAAGGGTGATTGAGGTGGGCCAGCTTTTTCATGCAAGAAGGAAGCAGCGAATTGTTCCACTGATGGCTTAGGAAGAAAAACAATACATCAGCAAATGTTCCACGTCAAAACACTTCCCAGACTAGTTCAAAGATGGGTTTATGAGAGAGCTGAAGCACAGAGGGGCAAAAAGTGCAAAAGGTTCTAAGTTGCTGCAAGCTTTAGAAATCAAAAATCCATTGATCAAAGAAAAACCTCCATAACGTTTTCCTATAAAATAATTTTGATTTCTTGTGAAAAAATCAATAAGATTTGATTACTGAAAATGGCAACATGAACATAAACACCCTTCAGGCATCTCACAAGTACCTTTGCAAATCACACAGCAGTGCTAGGCACATGCCACTGCTGCTAATCACATCCTCTCCCACACAACCAGACGAGCTTCCTGAAGTTCAGTGGATCAAGAAACGACCCAGGCTGTGTCAGGAAGTACAACAGCAGAACATATATTTGAGATATTAGACGTCATTGTCAGCAGTTCTCTTCACAAACACTTTCTAAGACATCCCTGTGCACTCCTCTACGAATCTCAGCCTAAACCCCTGTTGCAAGGTCTCCATGAAGCTGCTGAAGTTGATTAAAGACATGGTTTCTCATACATCTCTATTATTGCTCCACAGCAGTACTTCGTGCTTCCTTTTTCAGAAAGGGATAAAGCAGCCTCCACAAAATAAAGTTCCACTTTTGAGGCTAAAGCATTTAAGTGCATGCTGTGTTTTGCCTTCTCAGTGTGGCCAGTGAACATTTGAGCGAGTTGGGCTCGTTCTTTGCCCACAGAGGGAAACGATGGGTGTTTTGACAGGAAGCATTTGCCAGACACTTGGCAAAACAGCCTTCAAAATGATACATGCAACTGTTTTTCTAGGTTCCTAGCAAGAGAGGGGAGGGGACAGGATCACTGACTCCATCTCTGACCAAGGCAACTTCTGTTAGAAGCTGGTCTTGCTTTAATTAAAGGCACGCTTGCTTTTAATTCTGAACCTAAGATGCTTCATTTTCAGAGGTCTATGTTCATTCTCCTACAAGGGTGTGACAGAGACCTGTGGATGTCTGACATGATCAAAAGGAAACATGGCAATAATATGTCAAGTCACAAATTATTACAAATTATTACGGCCTCGTCCCAATGTGCAGGAGATCCCACATTCCACCCGTCCATATGGTTCAGCTGGGGAGCACTTTTACCAACATATGGCCACTGGAAAGTGAAGGTTTTCTTTTGAGTTTTTAATCACAATTGCTTGTTATTCTTAATTGCTTGTTACTTCCACTACAGTACAAAGCTTAATCTGACTTCTGCTGGGAGAATACAAGTCATAACGGTGGTTTCCTTTTTGATAATAGGGAAAACTTCGTTATTAGGGAGGGGGACCAAAGCTACCTTACAATTCTCACAAGCAGAATTAGCTCTTGGTAGCAACACAAATCACAGTGTCTCTTCTTGATACCAGTATCTACCTTTGTCAAATCCTTTACAACTAAACATCATAGAAGGGGTAGGACAGCACAGTGCAGCTATCTGATAAAGAACAACTAAGTAACTATCTTTTTCCTTCTTAAAATGAGGTTTTGGGAAAGGCATATTGAGTCTTATAGGCAAAAACAGGTGCTAAATGGCCCACAACCAGGAAATTTTACTTCTTTTGTGAATACAAGCCAAACATTTTCAAACAATAATTTAAACAGCATGAAAAAAGGCCAATTTAAATATTCTTCATGGTTGTTCTGTTAATTCAGATATTTTGTTTATTATAAGGCAGCATCTAGGAGTTCATAGGAAGCCATAACCCCAGAGGAAGTCATCCAGTTCCCGTTAGCTTTATCCTCCCCGTCTCCTCCATGGATTTTTTGCCATGAAACAGCAACATCAGGAGACAGCTCTGTACTTCCTCACAGTTGCACCCCACTAACACAAGGATTTACTGCCACACTGAGGGAGCCATATGGAGGCATATGCTCTTCTTTGCCATCCCCTTTTCCTATTAAAGCGGAGACTTTTAATGGGCAGTTCCCCTAAAGACACACATGGATCTACAAACATCTGGCAACTCAAGAGCCAGCAGCTCTTGCTATGTTCTTTAACTTGTCAGGTTTAACCTGCAATTCAGCTTGGATCCAGGCTGTCAGTGATTTCCAGCCGTAAGAGCTACAGCACTGGCCCAATAACATTTTCATCTGTGCAGACAAGCTGTGTGCAGTTGTAAACAGAGCAAAACTCTGCTCAAGAGTACTTCTAGGCACTAGAAAGCACAAGTCAAAAGAGGCAGCTCCATACTCTCTGTTCATGAGAACATACCCTGTACCTCCATAGGGAATATTTATGATGATGGGCCATAATCCACTTAACATCTTCTGACAAAGTCTATCAGTTTTTAACAACTTTGATTCTGGAAGTTCAATGGCAACAGGGAGGAAAATTCATAGAGAGAAAGCGACTTCCACAAGAATTCCCCGTTATGAACCTGCACACCCTGTGTTAGCAGACAGGATCATCACTTATTTGTACCTATCAGCTTTGATGATAATTGCAACCCACTTGACACTTCTGTTGAAAGGCAGTATTACCAACAAGAAATCTGATAAATATTCAGCAAAACCTAAATTAAATAATTCTATTCATCTTGAGGTCACCGTCTCTAAAACAGTTTCAAAATATTTGCGTCTTAAGGAGACAGGGAGGGGGATGAGGGAACCCTGCTTCTTAGACCAAAATGACTGAATCACTGCATTAATGAACACAACTTTTTTATTTTTCAAGTTCAGTGAAAGAATGCCATCTATGCAAAATTTTGATCCCACATTACAAAATAATTACATGATAATTACATGAGCATTAAGATGTCTACCCCCCGAGTAAAGCCACTGCACCCAACCGCTAACTAAGGCAGGCCTGGAATGTTTCAGCTTATTAAGGAGAAATCCAGCATTGAGCAAAACCTCCAGCTGAAGCAGATTTCCACTCTTTTACTCCTCTGATTTCTAATTAATAATTAAAACATGTTCCTTTCTTTGGAAACCCAATTAGACTTGCGCATCAGCCTGAAAACAAACTTTTTTTAGTAGCTAAGCTACTTCTCATGGTTTAATGGGGTGGCAGGAGTGTTTTCTACATAGCTCCACTGACACAATTCATTTATTTCTTTCCATTCTACAATGGATATTGTAATCCATCGCCAACAATACAAACATTACATTTGCACAGCTAATTAGGATGTTGGCAGTATGAATTAGTGACCCTCTGATTTCTTCCAGTCAGGGCCGCCCCTGCTGCCTGCACTACTTAGGATTCACAATTAGGCAATTATATTTTCAGCATCTTTTTTTCCTCTCTAATGCTACCTCTTTTCCTCACATTCAATACGACCATATGCACCAAATGAAGAGTTGTGTTGTTTATTTTGGGGCGGGGAGCAGGGGAAGGAAGGGAGGGAGAGACAAAAAATGTCACGTCCAATCCTTTGCCCTTTCAACCTCTGCTAACTCAACAACAGAGAATAACAGAGGGCCTGTAAAGGCTGCAAATTATCTCCATGAATGTTTTAAAGAAGTGATTATGCAGAGTGGAGAGGAGGTATATTCTGAGTGGGAAAAAAGCAAAAGGGAAGAGGGACAAAATAAATAAATCCTGATCTCTGGGTGCAGTGGGCTGGTACTGAACCTCCAGGCAGGGCTGCGGTCACCGAGCTGTCCCCAGCCACAGGATGATGACAAATTGGAGAGAATTCAGAAGAAGGCAACAGAAGTGATTAATGGGCTGGATGGACTGATTTATGAGGAAAGGTTAAAAGGTCTGACTGTATGTATCTTTGTTAAAGAACAGCTAAGGAAGGTGCAGGAACTGCTTCCAAGGGGTTCACATACGGTAAACACCATCACTGCATTCCACTGAGCATTTGGGGAGGGCAGGAGGAGAGAAGAAAGCACAATTTTATGCTAGACACTGGGAAAATATCCACAATAAATGTTAGAAAAGAGCTGTTTCCAACAGGAAGGACTAGAAACCTCACCGTTTGAGAGCTGTAATGGACGAAGCACTAAGAAAATACACTGCAGGGGATAATGTCTGTTTTAATGTTGATGCTTGTTTAACTCACTGACTAATGTACACTGTGGAGACATAGCGTCTTTATTAAAGCACAGACTATATCTCTCAGTCCTCTGCTGTGAAAAGTTCTCCATTAAAATCACTTATTACTAGGGGCACTGAAAGCATTTTGGGCCAAGTACGTGCCACTCCATATCAGCTCCCAGTCCATAGCTGCGGAATCCAGAGAATCCAAGAGTACCAGCGAGGGCAAATTAAATTTTTCTGTTCTCAAATATGAACCCTGCATTTTCTAAGTTCTGTAATCCAAACAAAACCGACCATCCCCCAACCTAGACCACTCTGCATAATAAAATTGTCCTCTATTTTCTTCTTTAAATATGGAATAATTTTATGTCCTAGAAAATCAAGTGTTTAAGAGCAAATTAACCTTGGCATTTGTGCGACTGAAGAACAAAAATAAATCAGGATTACTAACTCGTTAGGAGTAATGAACCCAATACTCTTACTTATACCCAAGTAAATTAGAAATACTGCCATCGAATTAAGCCAATGGAAATATATTGAAGTAGAAACTGGTATAAATTAGCAGAAGACCAAGCCAAACATAACCAGAGTGACACATTTCCAGGCCATGTGCAGAACTCAAACCCGGAAAAATAATTTACAGTCAGCTCATGGAGACAGGAAGCAATGATGGCAGGCACAGAGGCTCCATGGCTGCTGTAGCTCGAGCAAGCAAAGCTGGAAAATCCACGCGCTGCCGGCCCTCCCCACAAATCGCAACCAGCCCCGACTGTAGCACTACTGGCAAATCATTGTTTGAAGAGTAATTCCACCTCCAACTGCGCACTGCCACTATTCACAAATATAGCTATACATATTGCCTGTAGAGACGTGAAACATTTCAACTTCTGCGGCGGCCTGTCCATCATCCTTCCATGCACAAGGCTACACACAGCCTCAAGCCAGCACAGCTGGACCTCCAGGTGCCAGATTAGGAGAAACCGAAAAGGTCTTTTTCCAAGAAAAATACAACACTCCTTCCCCCACTCCCTGCTCACGTGCATGGGTGAGAACTAAGCAGGCTTGAGGGGCTTTATTTATTCCCTGTTATAAAACCATTAAGCTCTACTGTACAGATCTGAGACTGCCAAATTCTGTCACTTCATGCTTTGGATGTAAATTATAAAAAGAGACCAGGGGAAAAAATACAGTAGAAAACAGATGCTCTGGATTACAGTGCTGGGGTTTTTTTTTTGTTTGGTTGGGTTTTTTTTCCAAAACTACCATTTCCTTTATAGTTTCATTTACTTGGTAAGCAGAGGAACATGACATGTTCACTGCCATAGAAGGGAAGACAATGGCTTTCCCAACCTTTGCCATTTAAGTCCATTTCCTTCCTCAATGAAGAGACAAAATCCCTTCCCTTTGACAAACTAGACTCCCCTGCTAGACAAGGAGCAGTACATAGCGGCCAATAACACATCGGCAGTACTGTCTGGAGGCTCCACATTCTCTTAATATTCCCAATTGGATTAGAAAGGGAAGAAACTCCATAGCTTTGTGCCTCAGTTTCCTCATCCACAAAACAAGAAACATTACACTGAACGGCTTCACAAAGTTTGTTTAAAATGTTCCTGTGAAATGAACCAGCCTCAATAAGCAAGTAACTCAAACGGGGCTTTCAACTGATACCCCTAATGCTCAACTGAACTTTGAGTTCAGCTTCTCAATTGACACCACTAAAAACATGTACACAAAAGCTTCACACATCCATGAAACTGAGCCCTCTTGTGTAGTTTACAGTACATTAAATCACTATACATCAGCACAAGTTTCGTGGTTCTTAGGACAGCCTGTGGAAAGCACAGGGCAGAAAACCCTGATAAAAATCTGAAACTAAAACCACAGCCCTACTGCAACTACCAGCGCACGAAATCTACATAATACGGTATCTTTGATTTGTCTGGAACTGACCAAAGTTTGTAATTCAGAAGAGAAGGTGAAAAGTACTGAGAGCCTCTCATGAAACTTTCGAATGTCATTTCAACTTGAGATTTGTTATTTTCAGCTTTAACTAGTCACTGGGTCTGTCACTAGTTCACTGCAGCAGAAGCTCAGTGATGCATTAACACTTTTCGTTACTGAATTCAAAACAGTTTCCCTTTTATCAAGGCTGCAGCCATGCTGCCTTGTTTACTCAGCTTGCCAGAACAGACCAGTCTGGTCACAAAAATCTTAGCCCCAGAAAGAGTTTAAAAATCTTTAAATTTGCCTTTTGTTCTTATTTTATGTGCCTATTTCTAGAGCATTTCCAAATGGTATTAGTTTAACAGACTAGGGTATCTAAATCTTTTTAGCCACATGTATCACTCACCAGCATGATTTTATTACAATGGATATGTTATTAAAGCTTAACCTTGCACTCAGTCACTAATCAAAAACAATTCAAGAAAGCAAATCAAATGTTCCAACTTAACTAAAATCTCCTCCCTTTAAGCACCAAATAAAGCCCTGGCTTGCAGGGTAACTTCCATGTATCAGCATAGCCACAGCTCCCTCAAATCAGGCACGTTTCTTAAGTCTAAATTTAGCTGCTTGCATTTCTTCAGAACTTTAATTCCTGAATATTGTGTTGAACCTACTGAGACTGTTGAGTGCCAGATCTTAAGGCTGCAGTCATATTGAGATTCCTTTATGGCAAATGTAAGAAGCAAAGTTGCTGTAACACACGGGCAAGCAGTTGGGAGCAAACACACAGCAAGAGGATCAGGCGTTCAGAAGTCGAGATTCATCCTCCAGTCATGCTGGCAATGCTGGATCTCACCTATGTGCCAGTGAGGAGTACGTTAAGCTACTTAACCAGTGGAAGAGGAAACGACCGTACATACATATTGGAAGGCTGATTTCATGGAAACACCTCTTAGGTTTTCAAATCCCTCCTTCACTGGAAGGAGAATCAATCAACGAGCGCTCATTTTTGACAGGATGAGACCGTGCCTTCACTCAGAAAACAGGAGCTCCTAAAACTCTGCCCTGCCAGCGAGGTGTCCCAGCAGTGGGGACACCTGCGTGCTGTCCGTGCTGGAATTTGCTGCCGAGCTACAGCAGGTGGACGGGTCTCACCCGTGGATAACCAATCCTCAGCGCCGTGGAAAGGCAAGCCCAGCACAGGCGCTGTCGGTTTTCACCGCTTCTTGTGGCAGAAGAAGAAGAAGCAACTTCTGCTTTGCAAGAGCAAGTTTAAAATTTATATTATAATGCTGAATCCACCAAAGCTGCCAAGAGACATTGAACTCGTGGGATCTGTGAAAGTTTTTCACACCTGTGTTTTTCTCCTGTGCCTAATATTATGGGAGGCATTTTGGAGGATTTTACAATGCAAGTTTCAATGAGACACTTACAGTCTCCCTCAGGCAAATTGTCACAGCTGCAGAGGTCTGCTACCCAGCTGCCAATCAAGGCAGGCAGGGAGTATGTGCAGTGAAATCACAAAAAAGGCAGGCTTCATTAGACTGCTGAAACCTAACTAGAGGCTATCTGGGCACGCTTGAGCCCTTAAAACAGGGCTGCTTTAGAAAGACGGGGTTTTTTTCCTTTCCAAGTGAAGAAAGGGCCCTAGTACTCATTGAGGAATGAATTGGTGCCAACTTTCCCCTTTGCAATTTCAATGTTTGTTTTCTCTGTCTAAAAAAAGAAATTACATCGCCCTATAAGCTTCTATTATTAGATTAGCTGATATAGCTGGAAAAAGCGGACAAGATTACAGGTTCTACATCCCTTTGCCAGGTCTCAGAAGTGTGTCTACTTTTTCCAACTCTAGGAGCTGCTCCAGTGAAATATTATTCCTTTCTACAACCTTTCCTTCCTTTATTTCCTTAAAGCACCCCAGCTACAAAAGCACTGGTATTGACGACCAACTGTACTGGAAGAACTGGAATTTTTCCTCCTTCATGCCTAACAGAAATATCTGGAGGGAACTAAACGCACTTAATAAAATTAAAAATAATTCAAAGAGAGCTCTACAGACAAGGACAAACACACAGAAGTTCAGCCCAAATAATGTTCAAGCGGGAAATTTAAAAGCACATGGAAACAAGTGGCATATTGTAAGCCATTTAACACAGTTAATTATAGGTATCCACTACATCTGGTCTTGGCCTCTATTCAGCAACAGCAAAGTATTTAAGCGTGTGCTCAGATTTAAGCAAGTGCAGGTTGAAAAGCCTACGTGTCCCACCACGTGCTCAAGTTGGGCATCTGCTGAACTACTTTGCTGATCCAGGACCATAACGTATAATAAGAACTGCCCTGAAAGTTATCTAATAAACAGCTGTTATTTTAAGAACTTCACAAACATAACACACATTTTATGTCCCTAAAAGAGCGGGTGTCATGAAGGTATAAATCCACATCTAAAATTGTTTCAGATATGAAGCTACTTATGCATATACATTTTGTGAATGAAAAGAAAAAGTCAGGCTTTAAACTAAAACATAATCAGACTCATCAAGCTGCCTCTCCCCATTACCACACTTAATCTTTGTTATTCTCACTGCTTCTTTGTTGTTTCTTACTGACAATTTGTTATATTTTGCCTCCAATTAATTCTACCAGGAAAATGTTGGGATTTGATTTTATTTTAAATTTGTGTCCACTTAGGTCTTCTTTTGAACACACACCAAAAACAAAAACAAAAAAAAACCTAAACAAACAAAAAAACCCCACCAAAACAAAACAGCGACGCGATGTCCAAACATTAATATTTAAGTGGTTTAGCAGCAGACCTATAGTTTTCCACATTTTCAGTCACAAATCCTACTAAAATAAAGGCCACCGGGGAAAGCTGAGCTCCCCCTTCACGGCACGGGTGCCTCAAGACCTGAAGTTCGCAAATTCTGGGCTCACAATGGCAGCTGCATCTCCCGAGCGGGCCGTGCTGTGCCGTGACGGCTGAACCCTGCCAATGTCAGCGGGCCGGCTGGGGCAGGGCGCAGCGGCGGAGCCCATTGTCGGCGGGGCCCGGAGGGAGGAGGCGCCGCCGGGGCAGATGGGGACCGCGGCACGGCCGAGCTCCCCGGGGAGCGCGGGCAGGGGCCCCGCGGCACNGGGCGCATCTGCTGGGGCTCCGGTGCCGGCCAGCCCGCCTGGGTTTGTGCCTCCCGTGGGCAAGGGGCAGCGCGCAGAGACCGCCGCCGCCAAGGCTTCTGCGGTTGCAAGACACCATTAAGAACCTCCAGCCCTTCTCTCCTGCGAAAGTTACTAATAACCTCCATATTGTCATCTATCTTACCTGAGCTAACAGTTTATAAACCGCCACCTGCAGCTTGTCCCTTATAGTTTATTAACATACACTAATAAACAGTACGCTTCACTCCCACTGTGCTGCCAAGTGAAGCCAGTCAGAATAACTGCATTAGCTTTACTGTTCTTTCTCAGCACATTTTTTCCCACATGGGAACAATTAGGACGAACTCCCTCCAGATTATATTTTGAGATCCATCATATTTGCAGGAAAATACTGCTACTAATAATAATAATCTTTTCCACAAATGCATCTGTAGGCATCTACAGAAGATTAACCTGACTGGCGTTATGAAAAGTGATAGGCTTTTAACCTCTTCAGCAGTTCCCCTGCACAGAAAGGGTTAATGCTCCCCAGGCTCTGACTTACACCTATTATGCTGAAGTTTAAAAATAAGATGTGAAAGATGCATTATATAAGGCCAGTACTGCTATCCTGCCCATCTCCTATTTTGGAATTAAAGATCATCACTGCTCACATCAAAGGGGCTGGGTGAGAATAAAAGAAAAGACAGGAACAATGAAAATAGCTACCCGACACGAACCAGATCAAAGGACCAGGCACAGAAAATGAAGAGCTAGGGGGTCCTTTAATTACTGTCCACATCCTCCAAGTCATGTGGTGAGAAAGAAGGGAAAAAAGTTTTGAAGGCCACTGGGTTTTGTCTTGCTGTGGCTCCTGTTTCCACAGTCTGTGCCAGTTCCCTACAAACTGCTCTGCTTTTTATTTTTTAAATTTTTTTTTCTTCATTTTATTAAAGTCAAATAGGACTCCTGGACTCCAAAACTCCTCCCTTATGCCAGGAGGAGGAGAGAGAAGGAGGGGTAAGAGGGGCAGTAGTAGAGATAGTCTGTAGCAATTGCCTGAAACAATTTCAGGAGGACTGCTCCAGGCAGCGCCCTGGGAGCTGCTTTGGGAAGGAGAGCTCTGGCTACCTGAGGCTAGTCTTTATTTGCAGGCCTCCCGGGTTGAGAAAACTTCAAATTCACATAGGGCACTGCTCCATGGGGCAGCAGATCAAACCTGGCTACTAGCTGTTTGAGCTCAGCAGCAGAAAAAAGGATTGCTCTGGGACTGAGCATAAGTAGAAGCATGATTAAACTTCAAACATACATTCCCCCCCCCTTTTTTTTTTTTTTTTAATACACAGCAGACAGTTATGGCTAATATTTCGATATGGACTTTAAAAATATGCTGCAAATAACTTACTCCAGCCTGCTGGCTGCAGGCTTAAAAATAATAAAAATTTAAACTAGCTGCATTATTGCAATGAAATCAAATGTTCAGATTTACCTTTCATGGATCATTAAGGGAATGTCAAGTTATTTAAAAGGATCTCTTTTTATTTTACTCAGCCCTCCAGACTAAAATTCAGATATTTGACCATTGACTGCTGTAACACATCATACCTTTTACTTTCTTCTATTTATATTTCAAATGTGGTGCATTTCTCTCTAATTACTCCTGACTTATGTTTCACAGAAACTCCAGGGTCTGAAGGGACCTCAGGAGATCATCTAGTTCAATCCCTGAATGTTTATTTTTAAAAAGATAAAATAAAACATGTCATGAGGAAGTAATAGAACAGGGATTCAAAAACTGATGTGGAAGAAGCTGACCAAACTTTCTAGGAAATAACAGTGCTTTGCACTGTTAAAATAATTCTGGAAAAGAAAAGCTCTGGGATGTTCCCAAGAAATTGTATTTGCTAATATAGATGCTAGCAGTGGACACAGACAGAATTCACTGAAGAGGAAAATTCCTGTCTCAGGTCAGTTTGCTTGGGTTTATGCTGTATGCCAAACAAGAGCACGAAAAGCATTCAAACTAAAGAATTTTAAAGACTTTGAAGAAGGAAGCTCATGTCACCAAGAAAACATCTAGAAAAGGGGAACAAAGGCATCCTTCTTCCCATCCTATTTACAGCTTGGAAACTCCTTAGACAAGCAGTAAGGATGATCTTTTAAGATGCAATTTAGCCTCCGAACTCCAGCGAGTGCCAAGTTACTTCATCTTCTCTCTGATGAAAGTTGCCTCCATTGCTTTCTGCTCTTGGACACTAACATGCAGCGAGCAGCCATTCTCAGGAGGCCAGCTGAGGACTAAATTAAGCAGATATAGACTACAAAGCTGCTTTCCAAAGTGGGCATCATGCCTGGGCTCTACATCTAAGCAGTATGCTAGGTAGGTGTACCCAGTTCCAGTTAGCTGTCTTGAAAACATCCGTGTTGGGAGCCTTGCCCAAACAGCCTTCAAAGGCACGGTGCCTCTGGTGGGATCAGCACGGGAGCAGTGGGACCGGGACATTTGCCTCCTTGTTACAGGTCTCAAAGTATCACATTATCCATTTAGATAGCCTTTTGATTGAGAGAGCTTCCCTTTTGGGCTTAGCCCCAAATGCCAAGAACAGATGAGATGGTTTAAGAAATTCTCCAGGTAAAACATGAAAAGGATGCTTAAGATCCAGCTTCTGACGAATAGCTGCACTCAGAGAGCCACAAGGGCTAGGGAAATAAACATGGTCAATTAAATGAACTGATTGAAAAATCAGAGATCCCTCCGGGGGAAATCTGAGATGTGGTCACACAGCCACTGCAATCTTTTTGGAAGGTGGTAAATGGGGCAAAAGCTGGGAAGAACTGGAGTGCCTTAGTCATTTGGCAAAAGGTGGTAGCCATAAGGAAGGGAATAAACTTTAAAAGAACTAAAATACAAAGAAAAATCCATGATGGGTTGAAAAGAAGGCTCAACCAGCTTGCTCGAAACCTCTTGAAACCTCAGCTGAGCGGAGCATTCTAATGGGAAAATACAGTAAAGGCTCTTCAGGAAATGATCTGTCCTTTCCATAGACTGTCCCACAAAATGCATTGGGAGATGCTGAGAAATCTTCCAAAACATTCCAAGATGAATTAATATTAAGGAATTAATTGGAAGGCAAGCTAGTAAGGATGGTGCAGAATAAGACTCATTTTCTTTTATCTCATTAGAAAAATATTTACATGCCCCTTCATGGGAGGGAATAATTTACTAATAGTTCAGCTATTTTTGATGCGTTTGTTCAGGCAAGAGACAGTGGGATCACCAACAGGACTGCCAGAAGTTAAAGATCTGCATGGAGAGCCACCTGCACTTTGTGTCTTGCCTTTCCATCTTTGAGAGTCCAATGCTGGCCCTGGTGTACTTTGTCTGGGCCTTGAGCTCAAGCTCAGACATAACTGGAGCAGGCTGAGCACACATCCTCTCCCAGAAAAGTAGTCTGGAAAGGCCATAAATGTGAATGAGGGCTGTTGAGACAATGCCAGCATATCTAAAAATCAGAGTAATGAGCTCAAGCTGCCGTCACCAGGAGCATGTGTGCCTTTTCCTGTCTCACTTGCTGGAAACCCATGGGTATTCCTGCAAAGGGAGGGACATCCTAAAGTGGTCTTTAACCCAGGAGAAGGGCATCTTGCAGAGTTAATCGTGCTATTTACCCAGGAACTCAAGCAACATTTGCTGTGGGATTGTGGAATTCTTATTTTTCCTGTGGAAGGCAATCACCTGGTTCTCATCTAGTTTTGCCAGAACAGAGCACTACTTTCCAACCTGCACCAGAAACAAAACTCAAACTTCACATTCTCATTTTCCTCAGAAGGTTCAATCACAGAAGAACTTAGTTTGGAAAGGACATACGGAGATCACTTCTATATAAACTGTTTCTCAAAGTTTTTTTTGTTTGTTTTGTTTTGGGTTTTGTTTTTTGAGGATACTTTACACCAAAAAAAAAAAATTCTTTAATAGTCTACCTACTGGAAACCCACCTCTAACTGGATAGAGAGGATACTCCCTGGCCATGCTTCCTAGAAGCAGGACATTTGCTTTCCGTGTCTATTTCTATGACAATGTCTCAGGGAAATCATGAGACAGCCATCGATGTTGGTAAAGAAAACAGAACTGCCTGGCCAAAAGCACAGGGAAGAAAAATCAAGTAGATGCATTTCTTCCTTCTACTAAGTTTTGGACTTTTAAAAGAGTGCACTCTGCTGAAGTGTTCACTTACACTTACAATCTTACACTTCCCACCTGTTCTTCTGAGTCAACCAGCTCAGCCTGTGTGTTTCACTTTAGTTGCTGCTTCCAGATGCACTCTACCTCTTTCCAGTCTATTCTCCTTCTCTCCCCATGCTTTTTTGATATTTCCCACCTTCCTCTTGGCAGTTCCTACCCTGACTCACATCCTCTGGCCCCATTTCCAGTCCTGTTACTCTAACCTTTCTCTGAAACACAATCCACGAGCTTCCCCCTTTTCAAGACTTTGCTTAGCCTCTTTCCATCTTTCTATATTTCTGTCATCTCCATGGTCAGAGCATACAAGTCTAACCCTTCCTGAAGCCATTCATTTTCCTTGCCAACTGCTTTGTCTACCAGCTCTGTGAACCCAAGATCAGGGACAATGGGGGACAATAAAAGCAATATAAAATAGAGCATCAGTGCATGGCAATGGAAAAACTGCTGTCCACATCATGAAGATCTGGAAGAAAACCCCAAAATTCTCAAAATAACAAGAAGACCTAGGTGAATTCAATGCACATTCAAAGATTAGGGAGGAAAAGTTAAAATTTGTGTACTTCAGACAGGCACTATTGCTCAGCCAACACTCCTTAAACCTGGCACTAGCAGAGCTGAAAGAACAATTCCACAGGTCTCCTGCACTTCACTTGCATACAACAAAAAAGACAAAGCAGAACTCTGATGCTTCCTAATGTCTGTTCACACTGCTTACGTTCACATGGCTATCTCAACACAAAGGAACTAATGCAGGACTTGCCTACTTGTCCTGTATGAGATATAGTCAAACTGATCATTTCTGTGCCACAAGTTTTCTCAAAACCTTTAAGTTTTTCAATTCTAAAACATTTAAAAAGATTGATGTGAGATTCCTAATGCGACAATAAACATGATGAAATCTGCAGCCAATCTGATCATTTTGCTTTAACTTGGATGTATTTCTGCATGCTTCCACAGAATCGACTTAAAATAACCTGGTGAATTTCCTCCTTATTCTCCAGGGCAGGTGTAGTGTTCTGGCTGTGATTTGAGCAAAGCTCTGTGAATTATATGCCAAGAACAACCCCATTGTCTGAGCAGTCACCTGAAAACTAAGCTAATACCTTAGTGAAACTTTGGTAATAGGTGTAACACACCTATATGTAACACACATCCAGGAATGGAAAAAGACCTGGGCTGCAAGGCCACACAGGCCTGTATAAATGTAGGGAAAATGAAGTGCTCCAGAAGCAGGAGTTGTTTCACTCACAAATGTCCAAAGTTCTTAACAAAGGGATAGAAATAATTTTGGTGATGATTCCCTCTCCATTCTTCCCTTTTCTACTTCCCTCCATGATATTTTCTCTCTTGCTGCCATCTCCAAAGCAGCTGCTACCCTGTTATTTCTCTCCTACCTTCACTGCTTTGAGAACTCATCCAGATTTTCCTCCAGTGTGTCCTTTATCTCCCACTGTACATTTAAAAGCTAGCATGTGGCAAAACAAGCATGCAAGTCTGTTTCCCAGCAAACTCCTGAGAAGGTGTCTTTAGGGTATCTTAACTCACTCTAGTATTTGCAGGCTGTCCCACAGCCTCCTTCCCTCTGTCCTCAGAGGTGCTGGCCCTGCTGTGTCCCTGACACGGCACCTGCCTCCCCTCACTGACCGCTGCCTCACCTCACCTTCCCCTTGACCACCCCCCTGCCTGCCCACCGCAGCCCGTGGCCCCTCTGCACCCCCAGACGGGCATGTGGGGCAGGAGAGCAGGTCCCACCTCAGCACGGGGAGCGCAGCGCGTCCGTCCTGCCGCGGCGGCTCTGCTGCGCCTGCCTCACGCACCCGGCGCCCGCGCTGCGGGGGACACAACACAGGAAAACCTACAGCCACCAACGCGCCTCGGCCTGGGAGAGCACAGCCAGCCCTGCTCTTTGTTTCGCTTTTAACTTAAAACCTGCCCCCTTTTAATTTCAGGAATTGGTTCACGAGAGGCCAGCTCCACCAGCTGCCTGTGACTGCCAGTGCTGTACAGACCGGCCCACACCCCAAAACTCAGCATTGCATCTTAGCACAGGGGTAATTTTTTAAATCTTTCCAGCAGAAGCTGGTTTTGTCCTTTCCCCACGCTCCTCCCAGGCAGGGCTGGCTCAGCCCAGAGAATGCTCGATGCCAGCACAGCCTGGCAGCAGCCCCGCTGGCAGCAATGTGCCTTAGCATAGAGCAGCACAGAGGTGGGCAGGTGCTGAGTGGGTGCACCTTATCTCCATGAATTTTTCTCACTTTTATCTATCCAAATGACCTCACAGTACTTCTGCTTTGGCACTTGTTTTCCACATTGCTGTCGGCGCTTCTGAGACCAACAGGCTGAGCACACTGGCCAGGCTGGGATGGTGCCTCAGGGAGGAGGATGAAAGGGGTCCTACCAAGCACTGCTCTAGTCTAAAAACATCTGACTTCTAGGAGCACTTCACCGGCTGTATTTAAGGTAGAGAAGGACAGTGTCAGCTGCAGGTCATACCACAGTGGCTAAAGAGACAAGACCACATTATAGTTGTGGATTTAATTATACTGGAATCTGAAACATCAAAGATGGGAGGTCAGCAACTGTAACCCAGTAGGTTCTCAAGCCTATAACAAAAACCCCTCTTTTCCACACAAGGAATCTCTAATCTGAGCTATGTCCCTAAGTTGATCAGCAATGGTTGCGTTGGCATTAAACCAAAGTTTTTACATGGTTCCTTCAAGAAAGTCATCTTTCTTCACAGCTGACTTGTCCCTTTCATAAGCAGTGGTCATGACAAGGCAGATTACCAGCTCTTTCAGCAGAAGCGACCTATTAGTCTGTTTGATAGGATATCAGGATACCCTGCTCCTGCCCAAACAGACAGCAAATATTCCACCCTTTCACTAGTTGGGAAGAAATCCCATTAATCTGGCCCACACAAAAAGAAATCTTCTGTTGCCATTCTGAGGAAAACATGACAGAGTTCTAGTGAAAATCCCAACTTCTTCATGATTAGATAAACCACAGTGTCTTACCTCAACAAGGCCCATTCATTTTCCTAGCATATCCAAACAAACACTCGTTCCAGGATGGGATCCAACAAAATCACTGCAAAAGTGGGTTGGTTAATTTTTATTTCTCAGGTTAGGGCTGGGTTGTTTTTTCCTAGCCAACGTTTGATCTCTTTGGCACTACAATACTGCTTGCCTGCCCACACTACACAGTGCCTATATGGGAAGAAGAATACACTGCTAGAGCTTGCAAGGTTCATTTAAGATACACAATACGCTAATACAGTCTGTTAAGTCTTAGAGAATGATTTTTAAAACAAGCAAAGAAATGTCCTCCACTAAAGAAAGAGAACTCTAATGTGTGAAAAAATGCCAGTTTAGGTCTCTGGTGTCATGGTCCACAGGGGAGGCTTTTCCACCCTCAATACTAATTATGTGCTGGGCAAGCTACAGCACCATACATTAAGCACTATATCTGATCAAGCAGAAGACTTTTTTAAATGGTGTACTAGCTATTAGGTATCCTGCACTCTACACGCTGTGCTGACATAAGATTTTACTGCTTGTAGATGCAATTGCCAAAGACTAAAAGGTCATATTTACTCAAAGCACACAAACTATACTACTACTCCTAAACAATAGACTGGGGGGCATCCCCTTAAAAGAAAAGAAAAATTTCTGGCTGGTAAGTTGCTAGTGAAAAAAATCCAAATTTGTTAAACTAAACCTGAAAAGCAGCTGATACCAAAATACAAATGGCATCAATCTCCGTCTTGCTCTACATTTATCTTGAGCTGCAGGGTATGATGCAGGAGAGAAAGAAGGGCTGCAGAAACGCCCAATGTGTGGACAGGGCACAACTCAGTCCCCTGACAATCCCTTTCTCTGGTGTCTCTATCTGCTGGCTTTGTGGGCAAAATTTACTGCTCATCTCTGGTAGCCAGCAAGAACACAGCCTGGCGACCTGAAAAAGCCATTTATTTTCCCTGTCCTTAAGAGCATGCTCCGCTGAGCTTGGAGCCGTGTGCTCCTAACTTTAAGGGGGTGCGTTTTATTTAATTGTGCCTTTGCTTGGCCTGAATTTCCCCCAAAAAGCTGAAGAGGGCATGTGCTTATTATCTTTTAGTGCAGCATGTGCTCGGCGCAACCTGAGCTCTTCGGATACTTCAGTCTGAAAATTAGAAAAAAAAAAAAAAAAAAAAAAATTAATTGCGAGGAAAAACAAGGCTGCTGCGCGACTTTGATTCAATCAATTACCATTATCTTTCGGCGCAGCCCTCCCCGCCGCCCCCGGACCAGCAGTGTTTAACTCGGCTCGCCAGCCGCGGCCCCGCAGCGCCCGGCGCTGCCGCCTGGCTCCCGCGCGGGGCTCTTATCAGCCGCTCCCACTCAGCGCCGGCCCCGCACAGCTGGCAGGGACCCCTCCGTCCCCGCCTTATCTGCCAGCGCAGNAGCCGTCTGAAGAGAGGCAGGAACAAAACCGCAAATTTAGATTAATAAAGCATTTGTTGATTCTACAGAAACTTAGCAGGCCCCTAAGAAATCCACCAGAGACCTGTGCAGCTCCAGTAATTTTCTGTTATATTATCTTTCTTGTAAAATACTTCCCCAGACAGAGCCCCCAAAGGGGCTCAAATATCACTGTGACTAACCGAAATCAATGTGCACTCACCTATTGACATTTTTACATAGTTTTTGGATTTAGTATCCGGCCCAAAACACAATCAAATCTTCTGCCAAGGAAATAACAGGCACTTAGCTAGTCAGCTATTAGTGTTACAAAGGAAAAAATGTGGGCACCCAAGGGAGATGGGAGAGACGGCATTGACGTCAGGGGTAATTGGGTGTCTGAGAGAAATTGCCAACGGCTGGCCAAAACCCCCAGAGGCCCACACAAAGCCGAGCTGCAACTCTAATAAAGGAAAGTAAATTCTAGAAAGGGGCTTTGCTGCAAAGAAGCCTAGCAGGAACCAAAAATATCTCCCACATACACAAACACATACACACAAATAAAAAATACAAAATACGTTTAGGAGCTCTCTTTCGCACATCTGGTTTAGGCTAAAGTGCTTTCTACTTCTTTTTTTTTCCTCCCTTTTTTTTTTTTTTCAGGACCACATGGATTTTTATGTTGTACCGTATGTTCAACATCTATTTTTATAAACAGAATTCAGGGCTTTAAAGAAACTTATTTTTAATCATGTGGCTTTAAACTGCAATCTCTCTGGCACCCACTCTGGCACTATTAAAAACTGTTTGGTCTTTTCTTTAGAAATCCCTGAACTTGCAAGGAGAATGACAAGCACAGTGGAGCCATTGGAGGGCCATGGCTAAGGAGCTGTCCGACTGGTAAAACTGTATTTGCACACCCAACACCGCTCCATCACCTGTGTGTGTCAGTGACAAAACTCCCTTCCCCCTCCCTCCTCCCCTCGTGCAGGAAACCTGAGAGAAAAGATTGCAGATCAGACACCCTGGGCAGAGTTTAGGGAGGACCTGAAGGCTGTAACCTGTTCTTTCCATTCATCCAGATCCCTGTCATACCAATATAGACCCACCGTCCTCCTAACACTCCACCACAGATGCAGAATAAAGTGGATTTGGTCAGTTCTTACTAAGATCAGTGTGTCTTCATCCCCCTCCTCCTCCCCCAGACTTCTATTACATGCATCACACAATAAGACTCAAACTTCTCGTCAGTAAATGCATTGTAAAACTTAGATTGGTATTTTCCAGCACGACAAACTGTACCTTCTACACCAACTGCAAAAACACTTTTTAAATAGGTGATTTAGAGTTTCATCAAAGTTTCAAGAAAAACAAGACCGAGAACTTAATAGGTTCAAATCTGCTATTACACCTACCTGTGTCCACATCATGACTATCATCATCTGGAATCTACAGGGGTCCCTGTAAGCCACTCAAGTGAGTGTTAACAATTTCACTTACAAGCTGCCCTCCACCCAACCAAAGAGCAGAGGAGGCAGAATCAGGTTAGAAAGAGGCTGAGGTACAAACAAAATGGCCACACACAAAGCACAAAGGGCTCCTTAAGCACCACTGCACCAAGGGCATAAAGAAGTCTTTAACAATACACATATAAAATAGAGCTAAGTTTGAAAAGATCAGAAGTGCTTGATCGTAAAATTGCATTGCAGAGAACAAAATGATTATTGCTCTCAAAGAAGGAAGAGGGCTATTAACACAAAGAAACCCTCTAAGAAATGTAAATACGAAAACCTACACAGAAAGCAGATGCAAAGAGAAAAATGTCCCAGACCTTGGGATGTAAAGGTGAAATTTCTTCATCTCTTGCTGGTGAGCCCAGGTCTTGCAGATGATGCCACTGATATGGAAGAGGGTCTGGAAAGGGGAACGTGGGCCAGCAGGGCAGAGGGGGAGTGGTGTGGGGGGAGAGCATCTCCACTACCTCCAGTATTTCTTGATGGCAAATCCACAGCCATTGCTCAGGCCTCCAAGTGTTAGATAGGAGATGCAGGCTTTCTTCCCCCTCCACTTTTCTACGGTGCTTACAGGTCACCAGAGAAAGGGCAGTTAAAACCACTGGACTGACTCAAGTAATATCATGTCCCTGACAGCACCTGACATCAGAAACATCCAGCAAGTAGTTTCTATCCTGAAGTTCATGTACTTTTTAACAGTTTTATTGTGCAAATATTGCAATGAGAGCTTTTCCCAGAATTCTACCCAAATTTTAAGAAAAAATAACAACACACCCTGTAG
>VWZN01006847.1:1853976-1862245 GCA_013396955.1 Regulus satrapa
GACTGTATTTTAATTATCTTTGGAAGAGAAGGTAGCTGGGAGACCTATAATTCTCTCTCACATATGCATGTAGGCAACCAAAACAGCAATGTAGTGGAGGAGTGAATTAGTAAGGACATTATACACTGTACAAGTAAGTACCTCTGCAGGACTGGCAGCAGACAAGCCTGTCCACTTCGCTACTTCCAGGAGAAAAGTTAGTCATTCCTCCCACCTATTTACAGCAATACAACAAGAAAATGCTGCTTTCTTGTGCCTGAATAGAAATTGATCTCAGACAAAAAATCTAAAGATGCCTCCAGCAGTGCTGAGGCCCAAACCATTGTAGTTTTGCCTCTTGTATTTGTAAATCTCAAGCCTCAGCACACAGGTGGAAGGTGAATGAGGTAAATCACAGAATGTCTTATTCTGACACGTGACAAAAGGAAGGAGAGAGAAAACCCACTTGGGGATGGGGACTAGGAATACAAAATAAGCAGGACAGCCAGCCTCCCCTTGACAAGCGTGCAAATGAGCTGCCTGCCCGTCCAGGATCTCCAAGCACTTTTCAGGCAAGCGGTAGTTTACAGGCCACTGGAATATTTTTCTACCCAGAAGATCTTTGATTTAAAGGGAGACTCCCCTGCACCCTAAAAAACAAAGAATATCTTGCTAACTCAGACCACCAATATTTTACTTCAAGTTTTCTGCTCCCTGTAAAACCAAAGAACACATACTTAGCTTTACTCTCCCACAGACTACACTGAAAATGTCAGAAAACAGGACAAGCTAGCTTATAAATAATTGCAAAGCCCCTCCTGAAAAGGGCTGAGAGGGAGGTGGGATGAAAGCTTCCAGCCAGGAAAGCTGTGACTGCCAAGGAGCAGAACAGAATAAGGACAAGGACAGTGTGTGATATCCCAGCTCCATCTGTACACAGAAATGAAAGGCATTGAGGAAAATATCAGTGCGGCTTATGGCAGGCATTCCCAGGTGTGGGAAAATCCTCGGGGGAAGAGCACCATCAACAGAAAATACAGCAGACCTTATAAGAGACAGCTGACGTGGCAGATCCTACAAAAGCTTGTCTGCAGTATCTGAGTGTCTTTTGTTCCCTAGCCCCATTCTTTCACCTGGCAGCTCACAGATTAAAAGACCTGAGAGATGTTCCTGTCACAGAAGACTTTTCCTCAAAAGGCTCCTAAAAGGAGGAGGGACCAGGGTAATGCAGGGTCCACTACAGGGGATACGTGGCAGTGGAAGCTTTACCCTTCTGATAACAACTCCCCTACTTTTCTGGAAATTCTCCCTAACTGTATCCCCTCACTACCTGCAGAGTGATAACAAAGCCAACATTGTCCATCAAGTCTCAATCTAAAGTGACTCAGTTATTCTCAGGAGCTTTGTGTTCATTTTTTCAGGCTGGCATCCTAAGAAAACATGGTTTATGTCATCATATTGCCTGTCATATGTCTTAACTGTTTGTCCTTTCCTATTAACTTTTGAATCACACTGTACTGGGGATACCGGGCTACGAGCGAAATTGAGTTTCTCTAAGACCAGTGAACCTACCTTTGATTGGGTAGGGCAGAGACCCCAGTTCATGTCTCTGCTGAGAGAAGGGCTAAGAGCAGAGCCAGCACTTTTCCCTGCTCTTGGGCCTGTCCCAGGCAATCAGCACACGTGTGTCACCCGGCCGGACAGCACCGCTCATCCCGGTTCTTGTCCTGCCGGTCGGCAGAGGATGAGAAGGGGGGATGAGAGCGCTCTGTGGGGAACGGGGTCGAGTGGAGGGCTGAGCTGGACTTCAGCAGAGAAACACATCATCACAAGTCTGGCCTCATACTCAAGAAAACTTATTTTCCCTGCCAAATTGCCTGTAACTTCATGACACATCGTCAAGGACAAATGACAATATTTATCAAGTACTTGCTGAATCCAGAATGTAGCCACACACAGAACAGCAACCAGTTGGAGAATTCATCCATTAGATTTGTTGCTGCAACTTTTTTCTTCCCTTTTGCCTAAGCAATGGAAAAGTCATGTTGAAGTCAATTTATTTCCTAATGTCACCACTTTCTAGGTCTGCACAATTAATGCAGGGTTTCTTGAAACAAGTAGAAAGCGTGTGATGAATCAAATGTGAGCGCTCAGGAAACAGCACTCCCACAAGACCGCAAGGCTTGGCTCTGGAGTCAGTTTGTGACATTGGTTACAAGCAGCTATACACCCCAAGTGTGCTCTGCAGAGGCATTTTTCTGTATCTACTAACCAAGCTATCCATTTTTAAGGAAAAGGGAAGGAAGAAAAAAAGTCCCTTTTTTGCTGTAGCACCACATGGTAAATTTCATTCGTCCCATCCCAACTGCTTCTAGTGACAGTGGAGTGTTTGTCTGAAATTTTAACAGATGTTTCTAAGTACTCTTGTCCACTTCTCTCTCCTGAGGATTTCTGCAGTGGGATAGCTCTAGATAGTAATACAAGCAATGCTTGTAAGTGGCTCTGGGGATAAATATGTAGACACTGCATCTAGGATGGGTGTGGGTATGGGTCCAAGCCTTATGAAACTTTGCAAATATTCTCTGAAGAATAGCAAGCTGGACTGACCCTGCCTGCAGATGTTTTCGAGCTTACCAGCCCCTCAGCAAAAAGCAACACAGCTTACAGATAACTGCAACACTCCTCAATCAGCCCAAGAGCAGGACTTAAACTGAAATTTATAAAAGCAGGAATATACTGGAACAAACAGAATAATGCAAAGGATGAAGAGTGATGGTGTAACTATTTAAATTCAAAATACCGAAGATGCTTCAAAGGGGACCAGTTGGGGCTGTGGCAGAATTTCCCAGATGTCAGGTTGCCCTCGGGAACAGGCACACTGGATTCACTTGACAGGTATGAAGGTACCCAGAAGAAGTCAGTGCTTTAAAAAAATAAAATCTCTGCTTTCATTTTTAAAGAAAGTGAGCATCTTGTGCTAACGCCTGGCAAGGAGGCAGCGATGTCTGCCCGAGTTTGTACACGGCCTGAAACAATCAGCTAAAGCATGCTCATAGCTGCTAGTTTACATTATTGAAATGGAACCAGAGCTATTTAATTCTAAAATGAAATCTATTAAAGCTATTGTCAGTGTTTCACAGCAGCTGAAACTGTTTTTTTAAAAGGTCAGTCTACTAGCTAGAGAGTGAAAACAAGCAAGGCGGCTGTGCCAGCCCTTCAGACGTGGCTGCATCCTGCAGTCTGGTTTTGCATTCCCTTAAATGTCGGGCAAGAAGCAGCAGCGAGGTCTCAGCGGAGCCCGCCTGCCCTGCCAGCCGCGGGGGACAGTCAGAGGAGGCTCCAGTCCTGCGGGGACACACAGCAGGGCAGTGGGAGCCGTGGGGTGACCCGTGCTGCCCCCACCACAGCACACACCTACGGGCAGGAAAAGGGATGGCTGGAGAGGACACCACTTTTTTTTTTTTCAACCCATTCAGCTTGGTGGCCTCTGTGTCATTCACAATACCACAGCCCTCCCCCACCCCCACAAAACCCATAAAAAACCCTAACCTAAGAACCGCTTCCCCCACAAAGAGCATAGCAGAGCCCCAAACACAGCTAGCACGGGCCTCGGGTTCGTTGTCATCTCCTGTATTGGCATTTCTGT
This sequence comes from Regulus satrapa, assembly GCA_013396955.1. Classification (NCBI taxonomy): domain Eukaryota; kingdom Metazoa; phylum Chordata; class Aves; order Passeriformes; family Regulidae; genus Regulus; species Regulus satrapa. Next base: position 1,857,602 of record VWZN01006847.1, read on the forward strand.
TAACCCCTTTTGTGAGATCGTTTGACTCGGTTTCAAAATTCCTCATTCTGAAAAACACTTGTTAAATATTGGCCCTGACTGCTGCACAAAGTGATAGCTTGGTAGTCATAATCCACAAGATATATTTAGCCTCACAAACTCATCATCAATGGATCTTGAAAGCATTGTAGCCAACCGACTGGAAACCACATGCAATACAAACACATAATAGAACTTTTAATGTGCAAAGAGACTAAACAAAAAGATCCTTGACCTTCTTGCTTTCCCTTGCATACCATTATCCCCAGTGAGACAGCAAATGGAATGACGTGGAGAGCAACAGCTACCAACAAGCAACTTTGGAAGCCAATTTCTACAGTAGTTAAGCAGTTAATGACGTTAATCAGAATGATAACTTATTAAATTCTATATTTATGCAAATAGCATTTTGGCATATCGCACGGAGACCTGAATAGCAGAGCTTGCCAGGGAAAGGTCCCAACATCTTTTATATTTACCATTTGGGGTTTTTTAATACCATGTAAAAGCATCTGCAATGGTCAGTACGTCAGACGAACCACACTTAAATAGAATGATACAGTCACAAATTAATATCCATTATTGCAAATAGATCATTGAACAAATTGTTTCATTCTTAACCTTTATGAAGCAGAGATTCATCTCAGCAGCCACATCCAATCTCTGCAATTATCTTTTTAACAAGAAGATTTTTCTTATAGACCTTCCTAAAACAGGCAACAATTATCAAACAAAGAAAATAACAGGTAGCCCTCCCTCTCTCTGTACTAGGGCAGCTAGGGAATATAGGGCACAAAAATATAAAGTAATAGAGTAGTTTATGACTGACATGAAAGGACATTATCTGTGTGTAATGAGATGAATCAGAAAAACTGCAGTTTAGAATTTACAGTAGTCTTAGTTTCATAAAACCAGCGTGGAAAACTTCTTGCTTTCCAAGAGAAACAGCTGGGAACTTCTTGCTTCTGTGTTGCATTTAAGTTCGACAAGGATGGAAGAAGCAAGGTGAACATAGGATGAACAGCTATGAATTGCACTTTTAATTGCTTTCAAGATGTCAAAAAGAACATCAGGATGTGCTTATGCATATAGTTTTCCCTTTTCTTGATTCTGTTGTTTAGTAGAATTAAATTCTGTACAGATTTTACCCATTCATTCAGCTCCTTTTCGATCTCCAGGAAAATGAGGTGGGAACCACTTCTGCAATATGCTGTGCAAAATGAGTAATTCACGAATTGAAATTGTACCTCTGTTTTGAAAATCAATAATATTGCTTATACACAAACCCTAATTGTTGGTTTATTTATGCAGATATCTTGGTGTCTGGGTACCTTTTCTTTGTTTGTGCAAACCTCACAACACAATGTTCAAATATACCTGAAAAAATAATTGCCTTTTTTCTCCCCTTTGGGTACAAATTTCTGTGTTTTAAATGAATGTGCAGGTTTCCTGTTGCTGCATGAAGCCTTCATTTCAAAACACCAACTAATTCTAGGTTTAATTAAAACAGAATGTTTTCTATCACAAACGAGGTGGGGTTTTTTACAGCACATATCTTCTTTACCTTAACATGACTGCTGCCTATTAAGAGAAGAATCATTTTCTTAAATTAATTTAGTGAAATAATTCAAAGTTTTGCAGCAACTCCCTTTATAGAGTGAACTTATGCAAGCACCGAAGCCTTTCCAGAGAAAACAGGATTCTCCACACCTCCCTCTGGCTTTTCTCCCTACTGAATGCCGTGGCCTTCACTCAACCAAAGGAAATGAAAGACAGACTGAGACAACAGCGTCACGTGGGTGAAGGTCAGATTGATTTTCAGCTGTGTGGTGCTGTTTTATCACCCTCAGGACAAGAGTTAAGCCCTTCATTTTTTTTCATGTCTGCTTTAACAGAACAACTTCTTTTTTTTCCCCTGAAATTTTGGTTAGGGTCCATACCACCAGAATTATCGAGGATAGCCTAATTTAAAACATTTGTGAAGATCTTCCATCCTCACAGTAAAATCCAGAGCAGCCCACACACCACAAAATTTCCATGAGTTTCCTCTATTCCCTGTGTATGAACAGTGGCTCCTTGAAACTACAGGAGGTTTCTGCAGTGACACTCACTGACAGCAAAAGCAGAGTGGGACGCAGCTGCTGGCTGTTTGTAATGATACTGGGCACAGGAGAAGAGCAGTTGCTATCTCAAAAGGGGCAAGTTCACAAATTGTTTTTTCTCCCCATCCTCCCTTCCTTTCCTCTCCTCTCTGCTCTACTCAGAGAGGCCAAGCTCTCCAAGAGCTGAGCCTCCCGCCTGTCACTCGGCAATCCAGACATGCACGGCCAATTACGGTGGCAGCCTCTGGAAAAACAAGGACTTCTGCTAACTCTGATTGCACTTTTTCCAACTCCAATGCCACTTACAAAATCACTCTCCTCCAACTTCTTACTTTCTGCTGTAAGAATTGGCTTTCCTCGTTTCTCTTCTAATTGAGATTCTCCCCAAAGTAATGATGTTATTTTCAATAGTCAATTTTAGCTAGTAATGTCTTAAAAACTGAACTGATTAACCTGAAATGAGGCCTTTTGTACATCACAGATAACCACTTACTGAGAGAAAGTATCTTCCCTCCCATTCCCAGTTTTCTGGCAGACAAAAAACTCAGTGTTCTCTCATTTAAGCTGTGAGACAAGACTCACTCTTATTTCCTTTGGTTTTAAACGTTGGGTTGAATTTGTCTTATTTTGTGTGAAGAGTGCAACAGCATCATGACGACCTCCTACAGAGGAGTTTATCCTCCTTAAAAAACAAGATAAACTACCTGCTTTATTTATATGTAGCAAAGGCCCAAATCAAACCCAGTTACACTCAATACCACTGAAACACCTTGGAATACAGTTCCGACATGAAACATAAAGCAAACCATTACAAGTGTCTGTAAGAAAGGAAGGGCTGTAAGGTGACATCAAGCAGCTATCGAGGTTGATCTGGATGCAGTTTGAATGCAAACTCAATAATTTTCTCGGTTTTGTGAGTAAAGATGTGACTAGCACATATCTTTAGTTCATCTGAACCTAGCTGAGTCTGCCTCCAAAGCAGCAGCACATGGAGCAGTGTGATTTCTCCCAGCACCTTGAGGAGATCTGCCAGTCCCCACGGGATGGTTCAAGGAAAGCTCTGCAGGGCCACAGAGTTCCAAGGCAGAGCCAGCTCTGGACAGTGGACAAGAGAGCAACTGCAGCTGAGAGTCAGGGAGAAACCAGTAACACAGCAAGGTGTAAGTTAAATGTAGGAACTGTGAATGACTGCTCCATGCAGGGCTGGGAAAGGGCAAATCCCAGCACAGCAACAGAGAGAAGACTGCTGGGAACCAGATGCAAAATGGGACAGAAAGGAGCAAGCAAGGGAAGAGCCTTCAAGGAAGGACCACAGGGACACATGCACGGGCAACAGGGAGAGGAAAGGGCAGAGAGTGGCCACCCCAAACACACAGCCAGAACGCACAAAAGCACAATCCCAAATGATGCAGAGACAGACCACGAGCTAAGTACTACCCTAGATAACTGTCCTAGATGCATGTTGGATTTTTGGCTGGTTTGGGCTTGGTTGGTTGCTATGGTTGATTGATGAAGATTGGACAATGTACTTCAAACTTGCTTACACTACTCTTGGAGTCCAGTAAATTACCTCTATTCAGTTTTGCTCAAAGGAAAGAAATACAGGTGTATTTATATTTCAGTAGACTGCAAGTTCATAAAGGGAATTTACTCAACTTCTGTCTTTACAAATTTTCTAATGAATAATTAGTAGATGTAGATTTCTAAAATGACCACTTAGTATAAATTATATTAAATCTCATTTATTTTAAGAGATATCATTAAGTACAAAGTCTGCATGAGTGAACTGAGTTCACTGTAGAGGAAATGACTGGGAATTATGTTCAAAAATCTATTCAAATGTTTAATGTAACAGATTCCCTGGAGAAGAAAAAAGCAATGGGCTTCTCCAGCCTTTCCTTATGTTCTCCTCAGCAAGTGTAAGAGTAATTGAGTAGCAACAAAAGAGAAGCCAAAAAGTCTTTTATCATTATGGCAGAGAACGATTTTCAAGGAAGCCTAAGGAAGAGATGGACCTACATGCCAAAAAAAATGATGCTTCCAAGAGGAAGTTCACTCCCACCATTACTGATGTCGCCAGCACAAAACCCACCTGGATTAAAGACCTTGGCTATTCCACCAATTTCATGCATGTCATTAGGCAAATCAGTGCAGCCACAGTAATTTTCATCCAAAATGACTCGGGCTGTTAATGGGGAAGGTCTTGAGTTCTTCCCCAAACACTGACCTCTCCTTCCCCTCGAGTTGACATAAAGTTTGTGCAGCTCCATAGGGCACCAGATCTGGGAGCTGCACAGACTAAAAATCAATCCCTTTATATGTCACCAATGTCAGCTCCCAAAGACAACACAAACCTTTTACCAGCATTAGGCAGGAGATGGAAGAGAGGAAGGAAGCAGTCCAGTAACAGCCAAAACTTAAGCCAAATTAGAACTTTTTAACTTCATGATGATAAAAATAACAATTCCTCATGTCAGGAAAGGGTTGCCAGAATTTTTAAAGATTACAAAGTGCTTGAATACCC
>VWZN01006847.1:1862687-1886996 GCA_013396955.1 Regulus satrapa
GCCCACGCCGCCCTCGCGCCGGCCGGCCCTCGCGGAGCCGAGCCCCCGCACCCAGGGGCCACGGGGAGATGCTCCAGCCAGCGCTCCCAAAGCCAGCCAGCTGAAGAGGACCAACCCATGCTGGCACCTTTCCCTACAGCCAGCCGGCACCAGGGGGTGGAGGCTGCTTTCTGGCTTCCCCAAGCCTCGAGCACAGTTAATAACATGCCAGCTGTATCTGCAGACAAGCCAAGTTTAATGAGGCTACAACAAAAGCATTCAAATATGCACTACAGAACTTCTGTGGGGATTTTTTTTTTTTTCTAGAGCTTGTTTTTAAAAATGAAAGATAGGAATTCTTGACAATATTTGTACACACACTTCCTTCGTTTTTAATTGATTTTTTTTTAAAAATTATANTACCTCTATTCAGTTTTGCTCAAAGAAAGAAACACAGGTGTATTTATATTTCAGTAGACTGCAAGTTCATAAAGGGAATTTACTCAACTTCTGTCTTTACAAATTTTCTAATGAATAATTAGTAGATGTAGATTTCTAAAATGACCACTTAGTATAAATTATATTAAATCTCATTTATTTTAAGAGATATCATTAAGTACAAAGTCTGCATGAGTGAACTGAGTTCACTGTAGAGGAAATGACTGGGAATTATGTTCAAAAATCTATTCAAATGTTTAATGTAACAGATTCCCTGGAGAAGAAAAAAGCAATGGGCTTCTCCAGCCTTTCCTTATGTTCTCCTCAGCAAGTGTAACAGTAATTGAGTAGCAACAAAAGAGAAGCCAAAAAGTCTTTTATCATTATGGCAGAGAACGATTTTCAAGGAAGCCTAAGGAAGAGATGGACCTACATGCCAAAAAAAATGATGCTTCCAAGAGGAAGTTCACTCCCACCATTACTGATGTCGCCAGCACAAAACCCACCTGGATTAAAGACCTTGGCTATTCCACCAATTTCATGCATGTCATTAGGCAAATCAGTGCAGCCACAGTAATTTTCATCCAAAATGACTCGGGCTGTTAATGGGGAAGGTCTTGAGTTCTTCCCCAAACACTGACCTCTCCTTCCCCTCGAGTTGACATAAAGTTTGTGCAGCTCCATAGGGCACCAGATCTGGGAGCTGCACAGACTAAAAATCAATCCCTTTATATGTCACCAATGTCAGCTCCCAAAGACAACACAAACCTTTTACCAGCATTAGGCAGGAGATGGAAGAGAGGAAGGAAGCAGTCCAGTAACAGCCAAAACTTAAGCCAAATTAGAACTTTTTAACTTCATGATGATAAAAATAACAATTCCTCATGTCAGGAAGAGGTTGCCAGAATTTTTAAAGATTACAAAGTGCTTGAATACCCTACAAAGTATTTAGCATGAACAGACCAAGAGCCTTGAGATGCCAAATCAATTCTTCATTAGTTAAGACAATGAAAACTGCTTGTAATAAGCAAGATGTTTGAATAACATTACCTGTATTCAATGCATGTAATTTACTTAAATTTCTACTGAGTATATTTTCAACTATTTTAATTCGAATATGAAATTATAAAATTTGCTGTACTATTAAAAGAACCTATTAAAATTACTTACATGAAACAGCATTCAAAATGTATAGACTTGCTGCCAAAGCTTTGAAGAAAGTCAGAAGCTGCTTGGACCTCTGATAGAGGTCTTCTGATGTGCAAGCCCAGCTTGGAGAGCAACAGCCTCTCCAGCAGGTGCAGAGAAAATATTTCCCTTATTCAGTTTATTTGAGTGGTTCAGTCCAATACGCAGTTTGTTGAGAACAGAGGAACTGCTTGGCAGATGATCCCTAGTTTGCTTCTTGCCAGCCTACGGCAAAGAGAGGCGTGAGACGCCCACGGCCCGCACGGGCACCGGGCTGAGGCCGTCCCCAGGAGGACACGTCCCCGGGGCTGCCGGGGCCGCGGTGCCGGCCGGCCCCCACGGAGGAGCCCACGCCNAACATGCCAGCTGTATCTGCAGACAAGCCAAGTTTAATGAGGCTACAACAAAAGCATTCAAATATGCACTACAGAACTTCTGTGGGGATTTTTTTTTTTTTCTAGAGCTTGTTTTTAAAAATGAAAGATAGGAATTCTTGACAATATTTGTACACACACTTCCTTCGTTTTTAATTGATTTTTTTTTAAAAATTATATGCCACAAATTCAAAGAAGTCAACATTAGAAAGACTTGTTTAATCCCACCACTTCCAACAGCAAAATTATGCTGTGTGATGATGAGAGCTTGAAATGCACTGCTGGTTGCTTTTTTCTTAACAAACATTGAAGTCTTAATTGTTTTCCCCCTACGTGGCCAGACACCATCTTTCTGTCTGCCAGGTCTTCACACTAGGACAAGTCCTATCCCTCACCTCCTGCTTGGCAGCCAGGACAGACACACCAATGTGAGCACATCTCTGGCACAAGGGATGGAGGAGATAGCTGACCCACTCACTGTCCCACCAGCCATGCCTCACCACATCCCTCACTCTTACTCTGGGCCAAGGTACACGAGATATCAATGAGAGGATTGCAAACAGGGACATAGAGATGAGAGGGAGCAGCAAAAGAAGCCTGCTCGGCCATGAAGGGATGGAGAAGGTGGGAAATGGGCTCGTTGTCTTCTTCACCAGAAGAACCAGAGAGTATCAAAAACAGCAGGTGACAAAAGTGAAGTGATCAAAAGGTAATTTTTTTTTTTTCCCCAATGTGTAGTTGAACTCTGGGTCTTTCCCACAAGAAAAGATAACTGCACTTCAAAATGGAAATTCATGGGAGAAGATTGTCTGAATAATTTACATAAAAAGCACCACAAAGTGTTCAGAAAAGTTTGCTGACAGCTAGGAAAACATTAGGGGGAAACAGTATGATGGGACCATCAGGCTGGCTCAGTACAGCCATCCTTAAATGAAGAGTACTTACCCAATTATCTGCAATGGGATAGGGGAAGAAATCAGGAAAAAACCCAAACTCTCAGTGCATCTCTTTTTCACTGTTTACATGTGCAGTCTGAAGATCTCAATGGCTCTGAATCTGCCAAGGCTATTGAAATGGCTATCAGTTCTGTCCCTCAGCAACCCACAGGAAGGCAACGCGTGCCCCTCAGCAGTGTCCTAGCCAGAAATAATCCATGCTCTTGTCCATCTGAGACAGGACAACCCCAGCACACCCTCCATTCAGCTCTCTAAGGCTTTATTAAAGGCTCTTTTGTAACAAGCACGTATCTATTGTAGTCTCCGGGCTATCCTCACTGCAGTTCTGAATTGAGTTTCATATACTGGGTTTTATCTATAACCCTCTGAATGCTTGGACCTGCTTATGGCAAACAGAGATCCTCCTTCCTGCAGGCACAGCTGCTCTTGTAGCTCTCACCAGGCTCTACCCTAGGAAGGAACTCTTTCCACTGAAACCCCTCCATCCTATTTTTTTTTTTTATAAAACCCATGTATTATTACTTAGATTTCTGTATGCTGAGAAGCAAACCTGCCCTATGTAGACCCCCATAATCCTCCCTGTGCTGTACCATGGCAATGGATTACCCTTGCAAACAGAAATCTGAAGCAGGAGGGGAAGGGGAGGTGGAGCTCTGGCACCCCTGGTGCCCCCAAAATTGCTGTGTGAAGCCTGAGCTGGTGCAGGGGGATCTGGGCAGGCTCCAGCTCCCAAATGCTGCTCCTGCTGCACACAGGAGCTCCCACAGCCAGCACCCAGCACAGCTCTTCCTTCACAGCACTTGGGCTGCTTCCGTCTCTGCGGCTGATGCAGCGAAGGAGAAGGGACTGGCATCTCAGCCAGCCAGGGACAACCCGTTCAAGGCATCCAAAGGACGTGTTTCCTTTAAGGGGCCTCATTTGAAACATGCACCCACTTTCTCTTTTATCCATTTCCATGCATACCTGTGCTTACTTTGCAGACTACTTTTTGAACTAGATAAAAGCAGATAAAAGAACTCAATTAAAGTAGCAAGAATGAAACAGTCCCTTGTCAATAGAAGCAGGCTAACTTGTCATCCTCGGCTCCTCACTAGGCCATATGTTTAAAAATTACAAGGAAAACGGTCTTCCTGTGTGAAAAACATAGGCTGCTTGAGGAAAGACATCATTGCTTAGAAATTATGTGCGGCCTCAGAACGCATAGCCGGGCCATCCACAGTGGCTGCCGGCTATGTGGGGGCTGAGAAAGGGGTGGAGAGAGCTCATTGCCTCCCTCCTGCCAGGGGTTTTGGTAACGTGCAACCAAGCCGCCCGCAGCCGCGCTGGCAGCGCTCCTATCTGCACACGCAGCGCCTGGCGCTGCCTCCCTCGGTACCGTCCCCGGGGGCAGCGGCACAAAGGTGGCCGTGGCGATTTGCAGGGGATGGCGCCCGGCGCACTGGCACGCTCTTATCAGCGCGCACACTGCCCGGCTCCCCGCGATCGGCCGCGGGCTCACCGCCGGCCCGCTCGGGGACACCCTCCGCCAGGCCGCAAAGCAAATCCCCAGCCGGGTGTTTGTGGTGCGGCGAGCAGGCATTGTTCGAAACTCGCGCGTCCCCCCCCCCTTCCCCCGTGAATCCTTACGGGCCTGCGAAAATCCTGGAGAGAGGAGAAAGCGGCGAGGGGCTGAGCGCAGGGCCGCGCGCCCCGGGCTCTCACCTACCTTGGCGCGTGGCTGACCCTCCGGTCTGACGGGGCAGCGGCGCTGCCGGGGAGCACGGCGCTTGGCACGGCTTCGTCAAACACGAGGAGCACACCGCACGCCAGGCTGGAGAGCGCTTGGCACGTGCGCGGCAGAGCCGGCGCTGCTGCCTCGGCACAGGCCGCACGGGCCGCGCTGCCAAACGCCGGCATGGCCGGGCTGCTGTAGGCCCTGTTCCACGTGAAATTCGCAGCCGTGCTTCTGTTTGCCTTCCCCGTTTTGATGTGGGAATGCGCTTTATGCTTTAGGCGATAAATGCGTATTTCACTGAGCACCTGCACAGCAAGCCGGTCAGCACAGCTCCTGGTCAGCACACTGATTTTCTGGCACGTGCAAGAAGTCCTTGGAAAAGCCTCTTTGCAGGCTGGTTGGGAACCTCCAGGTAAACTCAAGCATCGCCTGTGTGGTGACAGCAGTCAGGGGAGCCAGACCCCAGACCACCCAGCCACATGGACCCCAGCAGCAACGCGGGGTTTCCGAGCTCTCAGCACAGAGGGCACAAACACTGACCGCAGGGAGACGTGCAGCACCTGGGCACTGTGGCCAAGGCGGCTCGGAGCCCTGGGGAGCCCTGCGCTGTCCCTGCACCTGGAGAGGGGACATCTGTGACAAACTAAGGACAGGAACCTGTGCTTGCAGCCCTCCAAGTGATTGACAATAAAAACACTGCCCCGGTGCCCATTTTCAGATCTAGACAGCAAGAACGGAGGACTCCAGGGAAAATCCATGTTTTTACAGTTTGTGATATTATTGAGCTTTTCTGGTGCCCATTTTAAAACACTGCTATGACCTCTGGAAAGAAGGGAAACTGCATTTCAGCACAACAATGCAGAAAAGAACAAAAAAAAAAAGGAAACTTGTTATTTTTTTAAGCTTGAAACACTAGTCAGGTTAAGAGAAAGGAGCAGAATTCTGGCAAGGACAAGAGCACTTAGACTGAACCACAACACAGTAATTAGGGCCAGTAGGTCATTAGACACACAGCTGTATAAACTAGGTGTATAATTAAGTTTCCACACTGCTTTTTCACAACTGTATTTCAGTTTCTTTTGTGGAGGACAATCAGTAACTCATTAATTTAAAGATGTAACAACAGCAGCAGCGAAAAGAGAGAAAAATATCTGACTTGCCAATCAGGTGCAACCAAAAATCACAATTTTGGGAAGGGCTAATTTTGGAAATGAATCTCTCTTTGTCAGTGGGTAGTAGAAAGTGCCACCCAACAAAAACATTCATGAGACATCGTCACTTATTGACAAGCTGCTGTATATGTGCTTCTGGATAAGCAGCCCACAAATAGGGTTGCATGGCAATTATAATTCTTGTAGCAGGTGAAATATAAGAAAATGCAAAATTATACACTAGCATGAAACAGTTACAGTACCTCGTTTCAAACGTAAGCCTAGTGTACAAGTTACAGGGCATTAAAAGGAGCAACTGCAAGACTTTAATTATAAACTAGTTCCTACCGTACAGTAGTTTAGAAAAATCAGCTGCTTCCAAGCTGGCAATATCCATATATAGCTCTGCTGCTGTTTGAAACAGACAACCTGTAAAGTTATCAACAACAGAAGAGGACCTCATGAAATGCTCAGAGACCCAGCCAAAACCTACTTCTGTCCGTTTCATTGATGTGCTAATTTGTTTTAAAACACTCTACATTCACTTGAGAATCTGAAGAAACAACATTACCTGAGACTATTCTGACCCATGGGAGGAAAAGGTTGGAGGAAGCAAAAAAAAACCAACCCACAATAAAATACTGGAGCTAAACCCAGACTAATGCAGGTGGATTAAACACACAAGCCAAATGACAAAGCTTGTGACTTTTTAGCCACTTTTTGTCAGCAACAAATCACCTGGCACCAGCCACCAGACAATGATACATCGCAGAATAGTTGCTTGATGTAGGGAGCCTCTGGTGCTTGTCGTGGGACACAGTGAGTTGTAAATTCACATGCAGTTCTTTTCTCTTGTCACTAAGACTGTAAGACAGTATCATGCTACCCATGCACTGTAACAGCAGCGTATGTAAATCACATAAAAATGGCTGCGCTCGATGCCAACAGCTATTACTTAGTCCTCGCTAGTTTAGTTTATACCAGTGAGTTTTAAAGTAATTTTAAAAGCTTAACACATCCTGTGTATACACTGGGTGTTTTTATTTGTTCCCAGAGTATTTTTCAAGATGCTCCTGTTTAAGGAAATAGTTTAAGGCCCTGTTTCCAGGACTGCTGCAGGAGCCCTCGTTTGTGGGGGCAAGCTGGGAAGCAAGGGAAGACATAAGCCAGAAAGGAAATGTGATGTACTTGTGGTACAAGCTGCCCCCATTTCGGGCCTTTCCAGATCCCTGCAGACACTGGGAACCCACAACCTGCAATCACAGACATCAGTCATGAGCAAAAGGTATAAAAGGCACCTAATTCTGTCAGAAGGAGAAGATCTCTACTACACTGACATCAAAAGGAATGCCATGCACCTATGCTACCAGAGATGTCTAGATTTCATCAGTGTTTTGTCCTCAAAGAAACAAGTCTGAAATACATGAAAAAGCAAGGAGGGAATGGCTGTTTGTTACTTCCTTACATGTCAAAGCAGCTGTGTTCAAGCTGTATTATAACTTCAGCACGCTGTAATGAATTTCTAAGGGATTCCCGTGAAATAGATGGTTTATCCTGTTCTTTGGAGTGATCTCCTGTAATCCTGCAACACTCCTGAGCTACAATGCCTTCCTAACTTCAGTATCCCAAAGGAAGTCATTAGTTATGTTGTATTATCAGCTTGGTGATATTATCACTACAAATATTACCTGTATTGATCTAGAGCCATGTAGACATGACTGAAAGCCCTGCTTCAGATTAAGACATGAAAATCTAGCTTGCCAAGAGGTCAGGCACTGCATTACACCCTCAGGTGTGTCAGGCAGGTATCACAGGGAAAAGGAGTGCAGGGAAATAGATCTTTTTTGTAGGGTAAAATCTTTAAATATAACACACTTTTTAATGTGGTCTTAGGTTTTTCACCCAGGTGGTGCAAGTCTTTTTAAAGGAACTGAAAAAAAGATACACATTTTGCATGCTTTCCTCAAAAATCCTCATGATTATCAGACCACATATCAGACTGGTGTATCTGAAAGGGCTGTTTTTTCCTCAAGGTAAGGCATGTGAATATCAAGCAATATTCCAGATTGTCTTCATGGAAACATTCTCATTCCAAAATATATGACTGCAATCTTCCCATTTACTTTAAATCACTTCAGGACACTGGATTAAACCAAATAGAAAACAGACACTCTAGTTCTGGAACAAGGATTATCCTCACATGGAGACAATTAGCACTTATTTAATGTATATGCAGATAGTTACATGGTGCCTTTTTGGGACAAAATGTCTTTGTAAATCAACCCCGCATGCAAAGACAGTAAAAGAAGACAAAAATTATGCTACCTGCAATCAAGAATAGCAATGGGGAAACTCACAAACTATTTTGATATATTCCTAAAAATATAATTTATTTTTCTTAGCCTCACTAAGAGAATACTACACTGAGGATAAAAAATAACCTGAGGTGTGAAAACACTGACTGAATTTACATGAATAGAATCTCTAGGTTGCTATGTTTTCATGCAGATTTGCCTCTGGGGGGAAAAAAAAAAAAAATTGCTCTTTTTCATAACACTGCTGTCACCTGTCATAACCTTACGCTGCTGCTCTGGAGTCCCCAGCAGTGCCTGCTCCCCTCTGCCATTACAGCTGTTGGGGAACCACATGGAGAAGCAGACCCAAGCAGACATTTGGGCTAAAAAGAGCCTCCTTTGTGGGGCTCACCCCAGCAGCATAAGTGCAGCTGAGCAGAGCGGGCAGTGACGGAGCAGCGGCCGCCCAGGGCGCTTCTTCCTTGGACAGGACCAGCGTCCACCAGGGCTGTGCACTTCACCTTCCCGTTTGGAAAACACGGGGTTCTCTGAATAGGAAGTTACATTTTCTTGTTTCCTCCCCTGTGGCAGTGTGCCATGTGCAGAAGTCTCAGGCCAGTGCCGTGGCTGTCAGCTGGCTGGGAAGTTACCCTGAAAGAAGTGGCCTTTGGATTTTACACACTTTCAAGTTTGCGGCCTCTGTTGGGCTTAAATGAGAGTGCAGAGCAAGGAGCCCTGGGGGTAGTTAGGACTGCAATCCCCTATCCAACTGCAAGCATGGGAAAAGCCCCAACATCCCTCTTTCCTTCCTCCCAGCAAGCAGATGGGAACAAGAGCAGGGAATCCTCCCCTTGCAAGCCAGAGTGAGACAAGGAAGGATGATCCTGGGGTGGGAGTCAGACCAAGCCAAGGCCTCCACCTGACCCTCCCTCCCTTGCTGTATTCCATCCCCTATATTTTTTCTTGGCTGAGCATCATTTTACTTATGCCCAAAAAGGAGAGCAGAAAACACAGACTAATTACAAAACAAATTAAGTGGCCAGGAGGAATATGCACTCAGGGGAAAGATGATGGGATACTGCTGCACCAGAGGAGAAACTAACCCTTCTGCCTTCTGCCAGCCTTGACCTACCCGTCTGCCATAACAGCAACTGCCTAAAAATAATTTAGATGAGTGTGGAGGAAGATGTGATGGCAGAGTATTCAACTCTGGGAAGATAAGAATCCCTGATTTAAATACATATGAACATATTCTGCGCTCCCCCTCCTAAGATTTTATTTAATCTTTGGTAAAATCTGCAAAGCTTTTTCCTACCCCTGTAAATCGGCTTAGCGTGCTCGGCTGAGTACCTGCTGCTACCGCCGGCCATGCAGAGGCAGCCCTGGAAAAGCAAGGTATGTTGCAATTGTTCACACTGGTGCTCTGAGCTTGTTCTTACTTTACAGAAAGTAAAATCAAGATCAGCGTAGGCTGATGCCATCCTCACTTCCACAAAATTCAAAAGGCGATGTAATAATAACCTAGGGAGAATGCTGTATTTTTAGGGTGGGATTACAGAACTCGCACTATGAATTTTAATCTCGGGAACCATCATGTTCTTTTAGGGGTTCAGAGGCCTTTTTCCCTGGGAGTTTTGCACACTTCAGTCATTTAACTTTTTTAATCTTCCTGCATTTAGAGAGAAAGGGAAAAATACCTGCTTGAAACTTTTAGCATTAAAAAACCCCACAACATTTTTGTCTAACGTAATTACTGACAGATTCCAATTGGAAAGCTGTTGCTTTTATTTTAATTTTATTAAAGGAGTGAACAAAGGCTACCCAAGGCACCACAATAAAATTACATTAACTGTAAAATTACATTATTAATTCTTTAATCTCACTTGAGGCCTCAAGCTGTTGCTATGTCCAATTACCCAGCTAACCACCTGTCAGAACTGTAAAGCTAGTTTAACATTACCTCCAGGACAGTTGTGTGCCCTGTGTTCAGTCAGGTCTGCCAGTGAATCGAAGTCCTGCTGACAGTTATCGCAGGTGTAAATTGACTCATCCTCCATGTCTTCATCTTCCTCATTTCTCTCTTCCTGGCTCGTCACACTGTTCCTCTCTTCCAGGGCCCGGCTGTCCTTCGCTTCGCTCTCCAGCTCTCCTCCCAGGCCACCTGCCAACAGCAAGAATATCCTCTAAGTTTGAGAGGTCTGGAAAATAAGAGCTTTAAGAAGGATGTTGCGCTTATTAAGATACATTTAATTACAGCCGCTCTCACATTATTCCCGACACCTTTCATTATATTAATGTGGTTTTTATATCATGTGGTGCAACAATTCTCAACTGTATTCTCTGCTGCTTAGTGCGAATCCTGCAAACACTCTCTCCTAATCTTCTCTGGTGGGTGTAGAGCGGGAGCCTCTAACTCTGTCATATAAAGTTGTTAGTGTTTTATCACTTAACCAGATTCTCAAAGCTTTAAAAATTGCCAAGATTAATTACAGCCCGCAAAGAAAAGGCATGTGCTGAATTTTAATTCTCAGTGCTCTTCTCTTCCCACCGCCCCCAAGCCCCAATATTAGTAACAACAAGCAAAAAAAAAAAAGGCTCTAGCCAAATATCCCAAAGCAGACACGTACCCCAGGACATGAGAGGTCTTGCTGAACTAATGAGAGGCACTTGGTTGGGCAGATGAGCCTGACATTGTGCTGACCTAGCTGAGAGCAGACACAGCACATCTGACCTTCAGGTCTCTCTGATATTTTTTATCTTGGTCTGTGGCCAGAGTGTGGGCTAGCACATACATCTTTGCCAACCTCCCCAAGTTTTTATCTGCACTTGTGCACAGGGAGACCGAGCTCTCTGACAGCTCCAGAAACTCCCCGGTGTGGGGGGCCAAACACCCCAGGACCGTGCAGGTGGCAGCTCCGCACAGGGCAGCTGGCAGTCCACTGGCCAGGGGGTGGCTGGCAGGACAGCTGCTCCCTCTCCCCAGGACACCCTCAGTGGCCTTTTTGAGGGATAAGCCTGCAGCCACATCCTCCTGCCTCCAGGACCCCCCTTGGCCACAGGGGACATCCAGATGTGCCTGAAGGCAGTTCACGCAGCCCTGCAGCCAACCCTTGCTTGGGCTCTGTGGAGCACAGTCTGCACAGAGCTGCAAACTCCCTTCTAATTCCCTGCTGCCCTCTCAGCAGGGAAAGCATCCGTCAGGCACACGAGCCGTGGTGGCCAGGCTTTGGTGAGCAGCTGAAACAGCCGCCCCCACAGGTTCCCCAACAGAGGTGATGCAGCCCCAGGTGCTACACCTGCACCAATTCACCTGCCTCCACAAGCGTGCTCTTAATACACCCTGTCAGTATGATGGGAGCACTTGGGAAGTCATTCAGAAAGTGAAACAGAAACACAGACTCTGCCAGCAGAAGAGATCCTCGTGCACTTGCTGACCCAAAAGCCCAGGAGCTGCTCTCAGCCAGGAAGGAGGGAGATGCCACCTTGTTGGTTTGGGATGCATTTGGGTTTTAAGCCATTAAGGAAGGACCAGCAAACAGAGAGATGAATTGTTTCTAAAATCAGATCAGCGCCAAAAAGATTAAGGACAACCAATGTTGAGAACATGAAGCAAAGCTGAAAATAAAATGTATTAAAGATGAAAACTGGTTACCACAAGCACTGTAATTCAGACACACACATTACTGGAGCTCTGCTTCCACTATCCAGCCAGAACACACTTCATACCATCTCCTGCTCTGTGCATGGTGACATAAATCAACCGGTGTAAAACACTCTGCAGCTTTCCATGGAGCACTCGTAACATGACGTACCCTTCGAATTGCAATGGAAATATTAAAAATCGGTGCCTGCCTTGGTGTGTCACAGCCTCCCTCTTAGCAGTTAACTGATCTGCACATTTTCAGCTTCTTTTACTGCTAAATTATACATACCTTTCTACTACGAAATTTCCATTAAGGGCGAGATATAATATTCGTCTTAACAAATCAGATATGCCACTTACACAGCAGTAATGAATTTAAGGATTTAGTTATGAAAAATAACACTCACTAAGCATTCCATATTTTAAGTCATCATCTATAATGTGTTTTTTCAATAAAATGCCACTAGCTGAACTTCATGCTTTATAGACTCTTCCTTAAACAAAAATGTCTTGTAATGAAAAAAACCCCACAATTCTGGTTCTCTTTATTACTACTTCACCAAATAATAAGTCACTTTTAGACCTATGCTAGCTTTGCTTTATTTCACACATCATTTAATGTATATATTCAAATTATCACTTACATTTTGTCATATTTACTTGGCACACCTTTATACAGTGTCTCATTCCAGACTGCAATCACAAACATTTTAGCTCATTCAGTCTTTTTAAAGCCTACGTCCTGCAGACTTGATAGTTAATAAATCAGGATGTCAAGTCTCCAGTTTTATGACAGAAACCTATAAAAAGAGTCCAAGTATATAAATATAACCTAAAGAATTGGCACCTGCATCCATGCTGCCTGCTGACAAAGGCCTTGGGGAAGCACTTCTGACTTTGCCACAGCCTGAAGAAGAAACCTTTTAGGCAACTTTGGGGAGCTTTAAGGGTACTCCACTAATATTTGTAGCAGAAATACTGTCTTTTGAGAGTTAACCTAAAAGACCAGCTGATCTGGTGAGTACACTGTGACAAATTCATCCTTGGTTTTACTCCAATACTTCGTGACTACACCAGGGATAAAGCTGCTCGACCGAGTCCAACAATAACAAATAATTTAGCACACTGCTTTAGGAAAAATAAATTGTACAATGTGAGATAAGAAAATAGATTCCCCACTGCAAAGCAAAATTCCAGAAACATTTTTTAATTCCCTGTTGAATGGGGAATCTGATCCTCTAGGCAACTTCTCAGAAGCCTCGTTGCTTGACAGAGTTGTATGTCAAATAACACAAGATCGAAGCTTGCAGAAATCATTTAGCAAATGCAACCGTGCTTTACAATGGGATTTTTTTTTTTCTGGTTTTGGCGAGTTGAAGGAATCGTACATGTCTACCACACCTCGGTGTTACTGTCCTTCAAACAAAATGGTCTTCAGATTGCTCTGCTGAGAGCTGCACACTTCGGAGCTTGCCTTACGGATACCAAACGCTGCTGAGAAAAATCTGTGGTGTTTCTTGGGTTTTTGACCTTTGTCTCCACTGTTTTGACCACAGGCTGCCAGCAGGGTGTGTGGGGTGCGGGCAGCCCTGGGGAGACACGCACTCCTTGCCCAGGGGAGCAAAACAGCCAGGGCAGTGATGGGAATGGGTGGTCCAGCCAGCAAGGAAAAGCTTCAAACGCAGCCCAGCTGCTCCCGCAATGAGCTCAGTTTCCCTGATGAGGACAGCAGGCCACGAGCATTCCTCGGCAACTCGTTTCTGCAGAGCTCTGCTGTAGCAGCTCACAAATTTAACCTGCAATTTTCCTGCTGGCAAAAACTGCAGGAGCACCTCGCCTGTGGGTGCAAGCACACTGCCAGAGGGGTTTGGGCCACTGCAGGAGGCCAAGGCGCTGCTGGCACCGCGAGCAGGGGTGGCTTTGGAGCTGGGCATCAAGCTGAGCTTGTGGCATCGAGCACAGATACATACATTTACTGTCACAGCTACTTTTTAAGATTCCATTTTTAAGGCTTGGATTTTCGTGAGCTTAATTCAATAGTAAATAGTTTTTTCTAGCTAGATTGCTTAAAAATTTTGCAATAATCACAGTTACCAACCTGAAGGAATTTGTGCACCAAACACCCCTGAGAGGACAGTGCAGCGCCACGGGCACACAGCTCACAGTGTGGGGAGCCCAGCACAAGGCTGCGGGCAGAAGGGAACTGCTGGCAGCACCAGGATAAGTGATCAGGGAAAACAACCACTGAGCAGTTCCAAAGAGGGGGTAACACTTCAGTGTTATGAGTCATTTTTAAGTGACCCTGCAGTATCTAATGATGGTTCTAACAATCTTCTTTTATGAGTAAGAGAAGATACAATTTGAGAGGTCAGTCTTAAGAGTATACCCCACTACCCAAAATGTCAGGAAATGGTGGGGGGGAGGGGGGCTTTATTTTCTTTTCTTTTTTTTTCTCCCCCCCCCCCCCCCCCTCCCCTTTTCTCCCCTGTTGCACAGTGGAAGGTCTGCAGGGCTTTACACAAGAATATTTTACCCTATGACCTAAACAATCTGGCCAACAGTCAGAAATATGTTATTCTAATTGCCACTAAAGTTAATGTTGTTAATGACTCCGGGTTTTTTCTATACAACCAGCTTATGCTCTAGAAAGTCACTGTTTCAAAGGAGACATAAGCAAGAACTGGGAGTGTTCCTGCCTGACCTGGTGGTCCAAGGAATGTGGCAAACTTGGCAAAGCTGAAAAAGTGAATTCCCAAAGGCCCAGTTTGAAAGTTGCAGTCAGTAGAAATGCCTTCTGAGCTGCGTTCAAAACAGCTCTGTTACAGGAACAACGCGCTCCTAAAGCCAAATATTTGAAAACAGATTACATGTACCGTGTTCAGCTCAGGCCTCGCTTAAGTCAAGAGCAGATTTCTCTTGTTTCAGCCAGCCTGGGACAGACGGCCCTGCCACCAGGCTGGGACTGTGCTTGGTGCTTGGCGGGGCCCGGCGCAGGAGCAGAGTGAGAGCCTGGCCAGGAGAGCAGCAAACTGCTTTGGGGACCTCGGTCAGGGGGGCAGGACGGAGGGCACAGCAGGGCCAGAGCCACACGGGACAGATGCTGATGCCTACCTGCAATTTCTACTGAAACACTTGGCAAAGGGTAACACCTAGGAACACATGGGCCATAAAAATTGAAAAGAAACCAACCTCAGTTTATTTTTTCATCTGTGGAATCAATTATGGACAGGTTAAATTTTTTATTCTGTCAACACAATACCGGGTAGGCAAGCCTTTCTATCTTTGTGCCAATAAATTTTCTGGGGCTTTTCTTTAAGTTTTTTTTTAAGCCTGGGACTTTTTGAAGCTGGGATTTATTTTAAATCTAGGGCTGCTCTTAGGAACATGCTATATAGTGCAGGGTCACGCCTGGCTTTAAATAGGTCCAGTCATGGGGCTTCCATGAAGAGTTGTTTCTTTTCAGCAGGCAGCCCCTGATGCAGTGCTAGGCAGCACTTTCTATCCCAGCAACTTTGCCACACAGAGCTAAGGCTGCGAAGTCACGCTCTGCAAAGCACCACAGAAACATCCACGCGCACACGGACATGCACTGCCCGTGGGCCTGGCAGCTGCAAGGCAAAATGTAAAATTAAGAGTGGGAAGGAGGCACCTCTTCACTCCTCACCTTGGCCCAAAAAAAACCAATCAAAGGTCTCACAAAGGACTACAGCTATTTCCAGAAGTTTTCCTGAGATGCAGGACAAGTGATAAAAGAACATGGCACTGAAGAAATAAAAGCTAATTGCTGAAGGTGTGATGGGTGCTGGCAAACAAGCGGCACCTCCTGGGGCTTGGCAGAGCCTCCGCAGTGCCCGCCCAGGGGTGCAGTCTTCCTGCCCTGCGGCCACAGGGCTACCCCAGCAGGACAAAAGGAAAGGAAATTTCATCCATAATTAGGAAGTGAGAACAAAAGAGACAAATGACTTAAAGGAAAAGCCTAATCTAAACGTTCGTTAGTGAATGTTTTGCTCAGTGTCAAATGCCAAATCGGTGTGGGGGAGGTTTCTGCTTTTATGTGGTTTGTTACATTTTAGTGTTGTCTTTAGCTCTGCAACATAGAAAGAGAGTCCAAAGTTCTCTGTACTTGTGATCAAAGAATGAGCAAATGTCAAAAAAGTCACTATCGTTTTTGTAATTAAATCACAAATAAACTCAAACCAATATCTTCATTGTAGGATGAAGTCTTGCCTTTGCTGGGTACTCCCACTCTGTGACTCCTCAACATTTCAAAAAAAGTCTCTTTTAAACACTTCCATTTTGAACACAGATATGTGTGTGTGCTACCTCTCAATGGGCCAGGGCCTTCCTGTGCGCTGCTCTAACCTCTGCAACCAAACCCACACAAAGCTGCCAAAAATCCGCTCCAGCCGAGCAAACCAGGTCAGACAGCGTGGATTGCATCCCAGCCCTAGGACCAGGACCAGGTATCAAAGGCAGCTCATTCCACACATCAAATCATCACTATGTGCATCAAAGGCAAGCAGGTTTGGTCCTCCATCATGCAGTGCAGCATACCACTTTCACATGGTGTCAAACCACATGTGGTAAAGAAAAAAGGTGCCTAGCTGAAAAACAAAGAGCCAGAAAGGAATAATGCATGGAACACCACAGTACATTCATGCACTGGTAAATCACATGGGATGACTACATGACAGGGCAAGCGAGCAAAGTGCAGGCACACAATCCTGCTGACACTCGGTTACCGTGCAATGCTTCTCTCAGGCTGAAGAGATCCACGCATCAGATCTTGCCTTTCCTCAACAAGGGGAAAAAAACCCAATCATAATACCAAAAAAATTATTTGATCCAGCATGTAGTTAATGGTGTTGGCCTCCTAAGACTTACAACTTAATAAAATTGATCTCACTGCAGTACTGTAATGAAGAACAGTAGGATAAGGCTACCCTCGAACCATGAAAATTGCATATTGTTACCTCCTCATGCCCTCCTAGGGCTATGGCCACTGCAGCCTCTGCGAGCTGTCATTTGTCTGGCTCTGACAGCAGCCTCCACCAACAGCAGCAACCGCGGCGGCAAGAGCTTCTTTTGGAAAGGCAAGGGAAGAGGGAGTGTGTTCAGTGCTGGGTATCTCTGCATAATAACCCATGGGATAAAGCACAGATCGCACCAGCAATACCACTTTATGGGAAGTGCGTCAACAATAAAATATACAAAAGTCAGAGATTTTAGGAAGCTCACGTGAGAACATTTCACAACAGAGCCTTATTACACTCCAGTATGTATTAAATCATAATAATTTGTCAATAAATTGACAGTTCTCAGCATTCTTCAACTTGGCAAAGAAAAACTAATTTAGTAGGGTACGGCACCTCTTTCTATATCTGCTGGTACACACTTAGAGAAAGGGTTCCAAGCACTCCAGGAATAACTAATGCCAGCAGCAACACTGCACCTGCTTCTGCTGGCCCTGCACCACTCACAGAACTGGTGCTGACAGCCCTGCACATCCCACAGCTGCCTTCTCTTAGCTCACTTACACCAACACTTCTCAGGGAAAATGTCCATCTTCCTTCAGAAAGGATGCAATTTTCTCAAATCAGCAGCACTTTTGGAGAACCTCAAGCATCTACCTGGAGTTTAAGGGCATGGAAAGTGGCAGGAACACGCAGCAGAGGACTGGCAGCTCATTGCACTTTGCTGTAGCAGTCACAGGTATCACACACAGAATGGGTAACGCAGGGAAACCTGCCCTGCAGTGCCCTGCTTCCACCTGAGCCCACCTACATCTGCACACCTATCTCTGCTACAGAGTTACACCATGCATGTATCAAGAGATATGTACCCGTGGCACAATTGCCCTGTTTTGTCCAGTGAAAGCAAGACCCTGCCATCTTTGCCTCCATGCAAATCAAACCTTCCCGTGTGTAGCCCCTCCCAGAATGATGTCTCTGTATACAGCCAGAGCCCCAAGCTCTCCAGAACAGTGTCACCATGTACAGCCAGCCCATGAAACCCACTGGCTTTGCTCAGTCAGTGATTCTTACACATCACACTCACATACACAAACTCACCCCACAACCCCGGTTTTCTTGGATCAAGACTCCCATATTCTTTAGTCAACATACTAGAGAAACCTTTTAATAAATGCTGTTAATTTTTTTATTGATCAAACTGTGAGCCATTTCATTTTCCATTATAGCAGAAATCTCCTATAGGAGCATTCAGATTGAGTTTCTTTATTCTGTCTCTAGAAGCATGTCACTTTTCATTATTGCTTAAAAATTAGAAAGCAGTTTCTCTGTTCTTTATGGCTTTTTTTAAGTTTAGTTACTGAAGGGTTATTAAACTTGGAAAATATACAGACAGGAATAATGTGATGAATAAATTCCTCACTGTCTCTAACCAACTTTAACATTAGCTTTTTTATAATTTTTAGGTTTATTTTCACTGAAAGACTGCCTGTAATTATTACTCATGTTCTCCCCAAACACTTATGTTACTAAAGTGTGAAATGTCTTCTAACACAAAGACAGTTCTCTGGGAAGTAATTACGAAAATGCATTCAGGGGCAATAATTTTATATTAACTGTCAGCAGCATACATCTTCTGAAAAGGCACTTGTTATGAAGGAATTATTTGTGTGGAATTTGAAGGCATTGAAGGCGAAGGAAAATTGCAGAAACACATTAAACTGAAACTCCAGCTCCCTCATCAAGGGTCAGTTTATGTTTAAATCATTACCTTGAAGGCAACCCCACACCTTCCAAAGAGTCTATTAGAAAGACAATTTCAATTTATGCACAAATTGGACACAGTCTCCAGTTTTTGGAGTGGAACAATTTACACCACTTTTTAAAGGAAATTTCTGAGCAGCTAATCGAAAGGGATCAGTCTGAAAATTATGGACTTCTATTAACCTTTCACTGATGACACTAAAAATACTTGCTACTGATTTATGGGTAGTATCAAAAATAGTGGCCTCAAAACTGACCAAGCGCATTAAAAAGACATCTGTGTCTGTAATGGCTGCAAGAAAAGATTTAATGAATATTTCACAGTAACTTTTAGCCTACAGGCCAATCCCTCGGTCTTTAGGAAGGTGAAATAACTCAGTGAAAGGTTTTTAAAATGTGAAACCCAGCAATAGTGATTAAGCATCACATCATTTTAAAAGTGTTTCTTTAAAAAAAAAATCAAATAAGGAAATCATATAAACACCACCAAAGAGTAAAATTTCTTCTTAATCATAGCTGCAGGTAATGTTTCAGCCTTTCTAGTGCTTTTACTAAAATGATTTAGATGTTACTATGCTATGTGACAAATGCACTTACACGCCGAAAAGCGGACAAAGAGCTGAGTTATTATTATTTATTTGCATGCAAGCAGCAGTGGGATTGTACTTTATAGTGTTAACAGCACACAGCGTTTATCAGCTCTTCAGTGTTTGGCAGCCAGTTTAACAGGATAAATATGGGATGTAAACACTTTCCCGACACAAAAAGCATTGTAAGTGAATTTTAGGGAAGGCAGCGAAACGGCAGAAAGAGGAGCATTCCAGAGTGTGCCAAAGTGTCTGCTTGGAACAGCGCCTGAGTGTGGGACACTGCCCAGCTAGAGACCGTGGGCACCCTCAGGGTGCCCTCCCCAGGCCAGGGACAGACGCTGTCCCCCCTGGGCTGCGAGGAGAGCAGCACCCCTTGGACACTGGGGCCTCCTCCTTGGAAAGGACAGGCTCAGAACCCCGCGGATCCCAAAGCAGTTTGCTTGCGCCCAAACTGCTCAACAGTGCTCTGCAGAAGACTCTATCCACTTACTCAGGATGTGTGATTGCCGTGCAATGCGTTATCTGCCGCTGAAAAAAGATGCTGCTGCCCACTTCCAGATCCCAAAGGTGTATCTGAATGGCAGCAACTGCCACCTTCAGGTCCAGTAATGAGGTTCAAATCAAACCAGTTCTAAAATCCATCTTATATGTATGCATTTTAGATATAAAGTTCATTTATATGCACAAAGAAATCAGAACGCAGCACGTATTAACTTCAAAGAGAAGTGCACTTTGTCATAAAAATGTGCCTTTCACTCTTCCACATACAACTGCTAAATAATACTGACCATCATACTCTAATAAATGCGTGTAACTTTTCAGAAGAGAAAATGGTGCCTAAACTTTATTTAGGTGTATGAATATTTTAATAAAACTCAGCTTATTGTTTTTTCAAATCTTTGTTGGAGAAAAGTGTTCTGTTTCCAGCAGTTCTATGGAACTCCACTCACAGCTAACATGGGACTTCTTAATCACATTTTAATCCATAGGCATGACAAACCCTTTCCTTTCTTTGAGGAAATGGTATGAACTATTTTCTTTCGTTGTTTTTTTTTTCTTTTTGTGGCTTTTTGGTGGTTTTGGTGCTTTTTTACTTCAAGGTAAAGCCAGATATCTGCAAAACTTAAAATCTATAGCTCCCTGAACAGACAGAATATTCAGAAGGCTTAATAAAATTCACATGTGGCTTGTTATTGCAGCTGCATATCAAATGCAAAAATAAGGTATTGACTGGTTCTGCTCAAAATAGCAGCTGCTGGAATTCTTTATTAAAATAAACCTGTTGATTTTCAAAGAGGGAAAAATTACAGATGATGTAATTTACCATAAGCGTTAAATGCCACTAAATATTTTGATGTCCCTTTGCCTAATTGAAAATGCAGATTCCTTTATTGTTCTTCCATAAGATCCAGGACTTTGAATTGCCCTTTCTACAGGAAGTTCTGGTCCTGGAGAATTCGTGCCTTCAGTGCACAGCCCTCAGTGTATGCACACAGGGAGCAAGATGTAAGCAGAGCAAGGACTCAGTACAAAAATACCCTCTTAGGCCCCTGAATATATTTCCTTTCAAAATGCACTTTTCCCAGGCCTGAAATATGGATTTGTTTAAAAGTTTTGCTGAAAAGGAATGCCTTTCAAAAACAATCTGGTAGGATCCTACAGGTAGCACTTACATTCCTCTTTTTATACCTATAAAATCCCCAGAACACCAAGACTGAGAGAGTAAGAGAGCCCTCTGCAAACAGTCAGGAACCAAGGGGTGGATCAGTGCAGAGTGAAAAAGTGGAACAAGAGCAGAAAACATACTGGGGTAGGAAGAAAAATGCAGGCAAATTAGAGAAAGCAATAATTATTTCACTGACCTTCTCATGGGTCTTGGTTTGCTCACAACCTGCCTGGATCATTTTCCATCGGGAATGACAAATGTGCGGCTGAAGGAGCACAGAAGGGACCCACTTCTGTGATAACTGTGCCTGGAAGTCTTCAAAACTGTGATTAAAGACTTGAGAGGCTTCAGTGGGGCCAGGTTTGTGGAGTCGGCTGCTCGGGTAAAACTCCTGCTTTTGTCCGGGGTACAGAGGGTTGAACCTGGATCCCAACTTAGTTGTGGGTTTTATGGCCCGATCAAATACCCCACATCCCCTTTGGAGGAAAAAAACCCTCACTGACTTTCTCTCTACAAATCTGCCTTGCTCTGGGGAAAAATTAAAAAAAAATTTAAAAAAAATTTTTTTTAAAAATGGTGTTTCAAATGCACCTGAGGTAAAAGCACCACATTTTCCCAAACACATGCTTAGGTCTCTCTGCCACCAGTTACTGCTGGCAGAGGCTCACGCCACTGCTCAAGGGGAGCCTTCCAAGCTGGGCACTGCCAGCTCAGAGAGCAGAAACTGGGAGAACAGTGCCTTTACACTGCTCCAGCTATGGCTGCTAGAGACATCTGTAGGTAGCCCAAGTGATTTAGGGGGCCAATACTCACAAGTGGCAACAGACTGTAATAAAAATCCATGAAATTGGAAATTAATGAGTTGGGCACCTACATGTCCAAACAGCTTCAGAAGAGCAGGGCTTGCAAGCTTTCAGAAACGTTACCCTGAGGTCTCGTCGTGCATCTCTGCACAACCAAGTGCCAGGCCAGGCGCCGTGTCTTGGTGCAGGGATTCAAACCACAGCAAAAGAATTCAGTTAATGAACGTGAAAAAAAGCAACTGTTGTAACAAGACTCTCGACCAGAAAAGAGATAAGAAAAGCTACTATGCAGCACAGGAAAGGGTATTTAACAGGTGGCCAAGTTATTAGAGAACGATTGGATTTTGCAGAGTCTTCCCTCCCATGTGCCCCTGGCCAGCTCCTGCTGCACAAACACGGAACGTGCCCAGCAGATACACCCAGGAGATCATCACAAGGCAACAAGGGATGACGCAGGAAGTTTCCTGCCACTTCCTGCTCTCTCTCTCTTCCCTGGGTTTAAAACGAGTGATTTTGGGCTGTGGACTCAGTTAAATTTCAGTTGGTGTTTAAAACAAGCCCACACGCAAAAATTAATGTACCTCAGATTTCCTTCCTAATTTCTTTCCTTAATACCGAACTCTGAAGTCCTACACGTTTCACTTGACAAAGCCATTAATTCAGTAATTTCACATAATTAAATCGAGCAAAGCAGAGTATTTAAATTGGAGCTAAGTGAAATATACTTCTGTGCAGCTCATGCTGTTAGAATTGTGCTGCATGCTATTCTGCTGCTGCTCATTTATTAATTTAGGATCGGCTGAAACGTGACACTGTGTAGTAAGGAATTCACTGGTTTCAACAGTATTAGATTTTTTTTATTTTTTTTTAAATCACAGAGGACAATGTATCAAGCACCAAATGAAATAAGTTAATCCCTTTGAATGAGCGCTCAGCAGAGCACTTCTGCACCCAGCTGAAACTGGCACCCAGGTTTGCACTTTCCCTGTGATAACTAATTTCTAGATAGAGGCTTTCAGCTATTTATCCCTGGAATAAGCAGGGAGCTGCACTAGTCCTCCAGTGTGGTGATCCTTTTAGCAACGATAACACTTTTTTCCCCTAATATCTTCCTGCATTTTTTCTTCTAGCCCTATGTGGTAAAGAAAGTGTGAAAAGACATTTGAAAGACAAAGCTAAAATGACTTTAAAGTTGGGTGTCTCTCAGCCCCTCCTCTCATTCAGCAGTCTCAAGTGTCAGAGCAGTATGTACACAGCACCAGGAACTGGAAGAGTCCTTGGATCTACCATGAGAATGATGGATGGCAAAAAAGAATAAAAAGGACAGACAAAACCTGAAGTTCATATTTTTTGCTGGCAAATGAGTAATAAGGTGAAGAAATTAAGAGGCCAATAATCCAAATAGTGGAAATACTGTAAGTAATTAACAAAGTCTCTCCAGAATATAGTAGTGGTGGTGGTTTTTGGTTTTTTTTTTCCTGTCAGTGTTTTCTGCTTCTCAAATTTCTCCTGAATTACCTTAATTGGGCTCTTCCAAGTAGGTTGGAAGTTCCTCCACTTCTTCCTGGCCTCGAAGGACACCTGTAAGAGGGGCAGCTCTGGCCTGCACATGATAGCCCTCACCAGAAACGGCTCATAATGAGCTGCTCCCACTAATGAAAAATAGGGGGGGCTAGGGGGAGATATTGTTGCTGTTGTAATTAAGCTTGTGAAGAGTTTATTTAGAGAGAAATTAGATTTATTTACATGCTGCTTTGTTGCTGATGAAGCACCAGCTATCTGGGAGAATTTCTAATTAACCCTAATTTAGTTGATGTGCTCTTTAGCAGCCCCATTCCCTGTGTACTTTGCTAAGGTAAAAAGTAGTAACCGTAAGAAAATGATCCTTTTTTTAATAGGTCCTTTTTTGGGAGTAACCTAGTCCCAACTTTTTTCCTTACATTATGGAATTTGTGTTTTAGTTGCTGACTGGCAGGAAGATGCACAGTTGACAACTTTTATCCTACTCCTAAGGCTTTTTCAACAGTCAGTGGTGGGTGCAGAAAATGGGGTTAGGGGTTTGCTCTGGACCCTTGGGCTGCTCTTGCAGCCATCACAGCTAAGAGTCTGTTTTTAAATCTCTTCCCCTCCTTACATCCTTGGCCAGTTATATCATCTGGCCACAGAGTTCATTAACCAGATATGGTTTTAAATTATTTCACGATAGGAGCAAGCTAAAAAATCATTTAACTCTTAGGATGTCTTTTCTTATTTAATAGTTCACTGGTGGCTCTGCTGCTCTTCCAGTGGCTGTGGTGTAGCTTTTCTGAGTCACCTGAACTCAAAAAGACATTCAAAACACAACAGGCTTAAAACCTCTTTTCATAAAAAGACACTAAGAAAACCAAAAAAAACCCACTTTAGACAAAGAGCAACACCAATTCATACTTAATGTTGGGTACACAACACCATGAACACTAAGCACCACTTTTTGGAATTAAGGGTGAAAAATGGAATGTAATTTAGTTCTGCTATACTGTAGAAGCACCTATGCCTTTCATCACAGCACAAACCCTGAGATTCAAAGAGTGTTTGCAGAAGTGGTAAACCTCATGTCTTCATCACCGCGGCTGTTTGCACATACAGTACATAAAGACAAAAAAATAAAAAATAAATAAAAGAAAAAAAAGTGAGTTTTGCTAACATCCTGTCTGGAAATTGGTTTACCATTTTGACTATTACAAATTTGTGCAAGATTTCTGCCTGAAATTCACCTTAATCAAAAAAAAAAAAAAAAAAA
>VWZN01006847.1:1887546-1920388 GCA_013396955.1 Regulus satrapa
TTTTTTTTTTTTTTTTTTAATATTAGGTTAAAAAAAAATTAGGTAGAGGAAGACTTTAATTCAAAACACTGTCTTACAGCCTTGTAAGCAAGCTTCATAGTCAGGAAAAGGCGCTCATCTTTTTGTTTCTACAGTTCCATCTCCTTGATGTGTCAGCAGGAATGGCCTGACATAGCCCTTCTTGGGAGAATGCTAATTCGAGTCCAAGTTACAATTTTTTTTTAACAAAAACCATAAGTGAAATCAAGATGGAGCTAATCAGTCTGTCAAAATGATACATTTGCAGACCACAAAACCATCTTATTTGAATAAGAAATAAATAGTTTTCTGATTTGCTTTCTGTGAATGGAAACAACCACTATTTCCATTTGTATTTACTCACCTGACAAAAATCAGGGCACAGGAATTTAGTGTAATTTAAGTCATCTCTAGGCCCTATCCAAGCTAAATAATACCAATAAGCACAAGTCTACACCATGCCCAGATCAAGGGGTCCAAAAAGCCACTCAGGGGAAAACCATCACTCCTCCTCTCAAGGAGAACACAATATATTAAAATAAAATATACACAGATGGAGCAACAAATCTAAATTTCAAACCCTTCTCAGAGGAACTTTTCTGCCAAGGTGCTTCAGTTGGCCCCAGCTCACTATGCACACAGAGGACATGACCAGCAAGCACCTTCCCACTCTATTTCCCTCAAGTTGAAAATTCTCTCTGGCTTTGGTTCAAACAACAGTCAGAGCCTTAAAACACATACATACACTACATGGAGATCTCACCATGTCACTGATTTTCTTTATCCAAGCAAAACCATCCAACCAATCAATAGTGAAGATATTTGCCTAGCGGGTCCCTCCATTTTATTCTGGCAAATGACTTCCTTCAGAAATGCTGCAGCTTGCAGTACCAAGGTGCTTGGAGGGAAAACTGGGAAATGAAGTGTCGTGTGATCATTCTACCACAAGGAAAAAAGCGCTGTTAAACATCCGAGTTTTCCTATTGGAGCTTTGATGAGTTCGCTAAGAAAATGTAACAGCGGACTCGCTGGCTAGAACGCTGGAGTTTAAGGAAATGCATGTTTTCTTTAGGCATAACGATGCAACAATATTTCCCAGCTCTTGAAAGCACCTTTCATGTTTGAAACACGTAAGTAACGCTTGCCTAGCAGTTTATTTCTAAAGCAAACTTCCGCTGCTGCAGGAGCCTGAAAAGCAAGAGCACAGAGTGGTGGCTCTCCCCTTTTCTTTTTCTGAGGAGAAATAAGCCTTTACCCAAACATTACACCTACAAATTGCAACCCAGCAACAAAGATGGTGAATTTTCTATATCTAGGTGATTATATCACTAAAATATATTGAACAGATTGACTGCAAATGCATCAAAGCTTTCAACAAGTCCGGTTATTTTCAGCCAAATTATGAGGGTGATGTTTAAATATCAGTAAGCTGAATGAGTCTTTGTTTATCTGTCACCAACTACCAACTTATCCTCAAGGAAAGGCCAAGCTAAAACATGTACTTCTAAATCCACACTATTCAGCAGCATTCAGAGTAATCTCATTCGGACTCACGTGTTTACATTTTTACTGCTAATTGATTTACCCCTTCTGAAGGAGTTGCTTTGAACAGGAGGTGTCCCTTCTTTCTCCCCTTACCCCCCCTGCTCCAGCTTCATTACAACCCTGAGCTGTTGCCAAAATGAGATATTGCCTCATTTTTGGTACCGTGCCCTTGAAGGCATCTTATTAGAAAAGACCATTTCTTAATTAACATTTTTGATCTTTAATCTATTACACATCCCTTTAATCCCATACGGAGGAGCTTTTGGCCCACTTCCGCGGCGTGGCGGTGGGAGGCAATAGACTTGGCAATTTGTGCTGAGGGCTCTCTCCCAGCTGGGCTCCAGCACGGCCGGCTGCAGGGCTGCCTATGCTCTCACTGGTCAGCAGTAGACATTTGCATTTATTATTTTATCGCCTTTTTTTTTTCTCTCTCTCTTTTTCTTAATATAGACTTCAGAGAGCCACAGCTCAGTATTAAAGCCAACAGGCAGAATGGCAAGCTTGTGGATGAGATCAGACTTCAGCAAGTGGCTGTCAAGCTCTTAGAATAACCAGCAAAACTCTTAAGTGGGAGATTTAGTGGATCACCAACATGTGAAGTGTTAAAGAAAAGTACAATGTTAAGTCCCTTACATCATTTTACTTGCAAATAATTACAGCAATTACAACGTGCTAACTGGCAATTAACATTACAGGCTTCACAACTCACCAGAATTTTTTAAAACACGCTGTGGCCCTATGTAAATTGTCTCTTTGGTACTTCTGATTTGGTGGCTGTATGAGCTAATGGCTACACATTAGCTCAGCAGATCTCAGAACAGAATTGCCCACGTGCCAGATAATTTAATTAGAGGCTTGATCTTGTCAGAGCTTTATGCAACACAGACTGCTTCCAAGCAAAGTGTGTGGGTTTTTTTCCTTTCTCTTTAGTGTTTTGTGACTGTCTAATAATTTCTGCTAACGAACACCAAAGCTATCCAAGGGAGAAAGGAAGCACGGGCAGTGGCACACACCAACAGGCAGCACTCCAGTCCCAAGTGTGAGGAATTCAAAAATATGTGGAGCAAGACACATTGAGCACCTCTTTCCCACACACCCCAGTCTACTGCCAGGTCTCTGCACACATCTATTAAATCTTCATCGCGCTGTTACTCAGCCCCAAAAGAAGACAAAGGTCACTTGTCTCCAAGTGAGAGCTATAGGGTATCTCAAATCTCATTATAAATGGTCCCATTTAACCGTTTTCTCATTTGAAGCTACACAAAATAAATACAAGATTATGAGATGAGCTTGGTTTATTTTGACAGTGACATTGTAATTCCTTGTAGTGAGACTGGAAAAAGGCTGCTTTAGACACTAAATGACAGAAATGCAAACATATCTTCTATTATGGCCTTAGTTTTTGTTTGCTACACATTTTTATACTACAGTAACAATACTTGGACTCTTGGTCCACAATAAGCTAAACAGCTCAAGACAATATAACCAAAAATACCATAGTAAAGGCTACAAAACTTTTACAAGTCAGGTCAATGTTGAACAAGACCCACTAGAGGTCCCTTCCAACCCAAATGATTCTAATTTCCTGTACTGAACAAGCAAAGATTTTTTGGGCAAAGCATCATAAATTTCACGCATTTCTTCATTGCAGAGTTTCATATCAATGTTCTTACTCGGCGCAGAATGCAAAGCAGTGCAACTTGTTCACTCCATTTATTTTTCTTCTTTTACAGCCTTGTTTATAAAAACCCCATCCTCATGACTGCCACAATTTGTTTTTTTCTTAAGAAGAATGATTACTGGGGATCCACCACTGTGGCATTATATTTTACCGATTTTTCTTGTTTAAGTAACAGGCCAACATAATATATATTACTATTCTTGTTCTACATTTATTCAGGCTAGGAGCTTTGAGCTATCAGTTACAACTGCAAAGTATAAACCAGTCAAAGGAGAACAAGTTTCTGTGAAAACCAAAGAAATTGTTCACCAGGAGACTTTTGTTCAACTCTCCAGCTGTCTGCTTTCACAAAGGTAAAACCCACTGCAATCACTTCCTACGGCAGCATGGTTTCAGCTTCCCCCACTCCTACCAGCCAGACAAGGCAGCTTTGGAAAAGCAAAGGCACTGACCTGCAGAAATGACTCAAAGCAGGATGGACTGGCAAGTGCCCATCACTCCCAAAGCCAGAGCCCTTTGGGGAAGGTCAACCTGCAGCACTGTGCATGCTGCATAATGCAATGTAGTGCGGATATGTGGCACAAGGAAGACTTCCAACTAGCTTGGAAGGCTTAATTAGCATTTGCTAAGTACTTTGAGATCCTACATTAAAATATTTACTGAAATAAACTCTAGAAAGCACAATTTGCCTGACCATTCTCTCTGCTCAAATCTGCCGATTAGCAAATCCAGAGTGCAACAGAATTGGATCAATCAGATGAGAAGGATTAATCAGGTGATCTTATCCATCCCTCTGCTAATATAAGACCATTCCTGCAGTGTTTTATCAAGTGCTTTGTCCAGTCTAGTTTGTAAATTACCGAAGTAATGGAAGATAATATCAAGCTGTTATATCCCTATATAACACTACCTGGAAATGTTTCCTGATATGCAGCCTAGCATCTCCTTTGCTCTGCCTTAGCTCATTACTCCTAGTTGTGCCCCTGAAAGCTATAGTAGACAACAGATATAACTTCTATTTCAAACCACAAAAAATGTTTATCTAATCGCAGCCCTTCACTTGGGCAGCAAGGGAGAACAAGGTGACACCACTGAAAGAAACACAAGAAGGGATGAAGAAGGGAAGGCACTATGCTGTGCCTTCCCCTTTCCCAGCACTCACTCCAGCTCAATGGCAGATCCTTCACCAAGATCCTCATGCCTAGGAGAGCCAGGAAGGTTGCACCTGATGGTCCACCCATGAAAGTGACTGACTTCCTTCAGCCTGTTCTAGGAAACAGAAGTGTTACCATCTCCCAGCAGATAAAGTGCGACCGGCACACCTTTAAATAAAAAGCACGTTTGTCACAGGGAGAAAAATGCTGACAAAACAGAGAAGCAACCCTGGGCCCCTGCCCATCCCAGAACACGCAACCATCCACGCTGGGGGCATGCTTGAGGCTCTGGCAGGATGCTGCTGCCAGAAGACCCTGTGGGAACACCCCCAAATCCACAGCAGCACCACACCAGCACAGACACCAAGCTCAGACGAGCTCAGAACTTCAGATGAGGTTATCCAGATGACCCCAGAGGTATTCCTAGACTTGACTGAAACCTTTTCCAGGCTGAGCCCATTTGAGCCCATTTCCAGTGCTCATGCACTGCTGGCATCCCAGTGCACACCAGTCCACAAGGCCAGGCAGGGCTGTACCACCTGCAGAAATCCTCCCTTTTACCGATGTAGCCTATAGCACTCAGGAGGGCTGGCTTTAGGCACAGGGAAGCTGGGCACCAATGACAGGCTGCAATGCACCGTACTTGCTCAGCTTCTTTTAAGCAGACCAGCTTTCCAGTGCACATTGTCTTTAAGAAGCTGGGAAGGGGTAAGTGATAAGGTAGGGGGAGATCTTGACAGCTCACTTTGAACTGAGCTATTCTTTCCTTGCCTCTTGTACCATGGAAATTAATTCTCCTCCTCTGTGCTATCGCTATAATTTTCCCAATTAACATTTTTAATGGTAAGTATTTTCTAGGAAACGCCGTAATACACAGGTGTGTGCTTCTAATTTAAACACTGACACCCATGCTGTGTTCACATCTGAAGATCTCTCCTTCTTGCTGGAGATTCCCTCCCCGAACCAGAGGGGAACACCTACGGCGCCGCTCCAGCGGAGCGCCTGGCGGGGCGGCCGTTTCCAGCGCACCTGGCGGGGCCGCGCTGCGCCGCGAGCGCCAGCAAATCCCACCTGGGTGCCTCTGCCACCCCTGAAGGTGCCACAGGTGCGGGATGGCGCCCGGGCTGCAGGGACCCCCAGGAACCTCCCTGCCACTCCAGCCCCGCGTCCCGGGAGCGCTGGGAGCAGAGGCTCGCTCGCAGGGAGCCCTGGTGCCTGCAGAGACAGAGCTGGGCCTCCTACAAACCCAGGAATCTGGGAAGGGTTGGTAATTGCTCGGCTTGCTTCTTTTGGCATTATCCAACTACAAAAATCTTACATCTGTCTAGGATGTACATCCACCACATCATCTGAGTATCAGGTACTTCCTATTACTTGATCTTCCATTTGATAAAACACTATCAAAAGTACTTTCTTTAAATACATATTTAAATATATAAAAATTAGTATTTATCTGTAAAATATTCATGCGAAAAATAAATTCTGTTATTAGGAAATGAGGAGAATTATTATTTTCTCTTTTAAAAGAACACATTACAATGTGACATCATAAAAACCCACACAGTACCAAGGAAAATAAAATTTCAACTTATAATAAGTGGGGAATGCAGTAACCTGAGCTGCAAGCATTCCAAGCTTTATTTCTTGTTTGCATTTTTCTGGGTTCTGGGTGCTCCCAGAGCAGACGTTTACAATTTTGAGAACCTCAGACTATATTGGCTGGGCTGGATCCCACAGGTCAATGAAGGGACAAGGATGCCATTTCTAAAACCAACCCAAGAAAGCCAACCAGCTGAGATCTCATGGTATACTGAAAAAATTCAACAAAAAATTCAACTAAATGCAACTAAAAAAGTTGCCAAAGTCTCTTAAGTTCTTTGCTAAATTGAAAGATTTATTTAATTGGAAATCCTTATCCCATGTAATTAGAATCTTCTCATACCAATTTACTAATGAAATCAGCTTCTAGAAGATATCTGAGCTTGTGAAGGCACTCAGGACAGGTAATTTCAGAGTACTTGAAAAATAACAGGTTTCTAATGCCCTCTGACTTGCAACTGACCTTTCCAGTGCACTGCAGCAGAGATCCCAGAATTTCAAGTTGTGTTTTTCTGCATTCTTCATTTAGAAGTTCAGAGACACAAAATCCAATGCATGCAGGAACAGAGAAAAGGAATTTGGTGTCTCTGTGGAGTCTCCCTCACCCGAACTCCCTGAATGCTTCTGACACAGCTCGTGCCCACGGGCAGGGACAGCTCTGGCTGCTGGGACACCCCCAGGGACAGGGCCCTGGCAGGGTGGGGCTCTTGTTCCTGGGTACCAGGCAGTGGACCATGCAAGCCCAGGTGCTGGAGGAAAACTGAGGGGACAAGCAGCTGTGTAGCCAAAACAGGCCTTCCCAAGGGGAAAGGTGAAGCAGGAGAACATATTTCCTGTTACTTACCTCAATAAACAAAACATGGGGAAAATTTAAGGCAAGAATATTTGTGGTAGAGAGTCTGTTTGCTTCATGGGACCCCAGCTTCCCCAACAAACCAAAATTAAACCCAACTCTACAGAACAGAGAACAGAAACTCTCAACTCTGGGAACAGACAATGCAGCACCAGGATCAGAAGACTGAAAGAGGAGTAGAACAGAGGGGAAAGCCAGGAAGAACAGGCAATGTGAGTCCCAAGCAGCAGAGACAGCATTAAGAACACCCCAGCATGGGCTCTGGTAGCCCTGCAGAAAAAATAAGTCTCCAAATTGTGTCAAGATGTTGTTCCTCTAGAGATACCAAGTGAAAATTTTGATTTACATAGCTGGGAGATGCCATGCAAAGCGTAAGAGAGAGGAAAAGGAGTGACCACAGGGTGGTTTTCCTTTATTTTGAGGTTCATTTCTAAAAAGCTGCTGCTTCCCCTTTTCTTTCCCCTAAAAGGAGGGAAACTTTAAAAGAAATTGCAGAAGGCAATTAAAAATCTAAAGTAGCATACTGCATTTAAAAAAAAAGCACGGGGGAGAAATCTTAACAGAAAAAAAAAATCAAATATCTCTGTCCTAAAATGCTGTGTTTTGTTTTTTTCCCCATGCTGTGCTGTGTTAACATGTCCCTCACACGTGTGCCCAGCTGCTGCTGTGAGCTCGGTGGCAGGGACAGGAAATTTGGAGCTAATGGGGAAAGCGAGGAATACCAACCTGTAATTTATTTTTATGATTTCTGGAATGTTATAATTGAATTACACTAACGTTAGGTGCTAACGGATGGTTAGGCACGGAGAGGCCTTTCCTGTTGCAAACACTGCAAAGAACCCCCACGCTCTGCAAACACTTGTGCACAGAGACATACCCAGTGCCCTTTGTCCCCAGCACTCAGGCCCACAGTTCCTTATTTCCAGAACTCTTTCTTGATCAGTTCTGCAACGTGTAGCTGCAGAGAAAAACAAGATACCTTCAGCTACCTCAAAAGCAGACAAAAAAATTAGGCTTTTAGGTC
Organism: Regulus satrapa; assembly: GCA_013396955.1. NCBI lineage: Eukaryota > Metazoa > Chordata > Aves > Passeriformes > Regulidae > Regulus > Regulus satrapa. The sequence continues at coordinate 1,895,421 of VWZN01006847.1, forward strand.
TGCAGGCTCCTGAGGAGAAGACAGAATCTACTCTGTTTGCCCCAGACAATTCAGCCAAGATTCCCTGGGGCCTCACAGTCAGGCTAATGAGAAACTCCCCAGCAACTCCCATATAAAATGCTTTCATAGGTCTTTAAAATGCCTTAAATTCTCTATATATTTAGTAAGACTTTTTACTTCTTTAAAATGTCCCTTGTTGCTCCTCAAGATAATACCCTCGTGATGTATTGCAACAGAAATGCAGCATTGTCTGACCGGACCTTTGTTCCACGAGTATTGAACCTTATTTTCATCTTGGCCTGGAAAAAGCCTGAACCCCTTTTGCAGAGCAGGGGTGGGCATTTGCCTGGCTCCCAGCAGCCCTGCCCAGTCCAATCCCACTTTTGGAGCAGGACAGACAGGCTGCAAGGGTTGCACAGGCTGTTGAGGGCAGGGGGAAAGCAGGGGGAAGAAGTACTCAGCTATATTGTTCCCCTGGAACAGAAAGCCTCTCACAGCAAAACATGCCCGACCGACTGCTTAACAACAAACTAAGTCCTTGGATTAAGAAAGGAAAGGAAAAGCTTTTTTTCTTACTTTTACATTAAGGAAAATATGTTTACAAAACCTGAAGAGGAAGGAAATGTGCTATATGCCCATTGTTAAACAGTACTGGTGGACACAGATTATTCACCCCGCCGCAAGGGCAACCTCTGCCTCTTCTATGTTTTTTTGATTCTCTGAGTTATTATGTACAACTTTAAGTTGTTGCCATTTAAAACAAATAGACTATTTCTAGCTGTATTTAAAGTACTGGAATAAATTCCTCAGTGCCAGTACACCACGGGTTGGATTCTTGCAAAGCATTTTGCCTTGGCACATTCTACCAGGAACGAGCAGTTACACCAGAGCAAAGAGCAACTTCCTTTGCCAGAGGAAAAAAGGATGGTCCTGTACCAAGCCACCACCAAACAGATCCACCTGAGCACAGGATTTCTGTTGCTATGGTGTTCACAGCCAAATTTCCACGGGCTCTAGAGGCAGCTGCCATGAGCAGCCCCTTGCCCAGTGCCATGGTGGTCAGGGATGTGCAGGCTGTGCACTCACAGTAGAGTCAGGAGCAGAGAAGTTCCCCCAGAGACACCCAGTTTGGAGCCCTGTGTTTGGCACACCAAGGGCAGATGGTCATCATAGCCACCTAGACAAGACCCATGACTGCAGACTCAACTCATGCTCACAAAAAGAAAATCCAGAATAGTTTCTACGGTTAGATGAATAAAATAAGTTATAGCAGCAAAAGCTCATTTTTTCCCCCAATAATGCATGTATATAACTATTTCGCTAATAGAAAAATATATTAATATATGTTTTTAAAGTTTAGAGCTTGCCTTCTACCTGTAATAGCTCTTGCTGTTCCTACATACCATCCAACCCTGGGACCATGACTCCCCCAGCCCACAGCAGCTGTGCCAAGTGCCAACAGAATTTTTCAGAAGTCGTTTTGTGTGTGTGCAAACACACAGAGATGTACAAACACTTACAGGAGAAAGAGGGAGAGAAATATGTTAATTTGAAACATCTGGCAAATGTTTCAGAGTTAACAAGTCCCAGGTTTGGCCTTTGGGGTTCTTTTTCCTTTTGAGGGAGTCAAGGAATGGGAGGCAATTTTGTCATTTTGGGCTAGGGAAGGAAGGGGCATGAAACAAGAAATTGAAGCGTGTTTTTTCACCCTTTATTGAACTTCATCACACTACTGAAGCTAATGCAAACAGGAAGATCATAAAAGAACATAATGAAAGTCTCGCACACTGGGACTGAGGGACTGGTTTCAGTTACTGAATATAGCTGTGGAGCCACACCACACAAGAGCCAGTGACTCCACGCAGCCACACCACCACAAACTTGGGCTTTTTAAGCTTTTTCTGTGTAGTTCCTCAATCATATTCTAACCTGCAACTTGTGTCCCATGTACTGCATGCCAGCTTGACAGGATAAGGTATTACATCTTTATACACATACAAGAATGGCATCTGTAGCTACTAAACATATTAAGAAAATCCCCCAATTAACACACATTTTCCTAAAGCTGCCATAAATCATGCACACAGTACATTTTCTCCCACATCCAACATCTTGAATGAGAGCTGTAATTGTGGGAGTAAATGAAGAAAAACGGAGACTCAACTAATTTGGTAAAAGCCTTTCACAGTCTGTCTCTTACTTAAGGCACAGTCACCAATACCAGCCCCAAATTAACTCTGCTGTACACAGAAATATATATATTTTTTTCATTGTTTTGAAACATAGCCTTCTTTCAATTTAATACACTTCCAGACTTGTGATAGATAACACCCGTAACTCCACTCCAGAGCTGTTTGAGATGAAGGTCAAGCAAGAGAGCTGGCGAGCGCTCTTTTCATGCACCGTTAGCTGCAGGCACAAAGGGGCCTTCGACATCACAGCTGGGGGTTTGCAGCAGCAGCAATATTTGCTATCAAAGAGTAGTGAAAACACAAACCCCTCCAAACAGCCAGAGTGCCCCAAGGTGCACCCAGTGCTCCAGGAGATGCGTCTGAGCACACAGTGGGTACAAAGCGAGAGGCCGCAAAGCGCCACACCAAGGCAGTTTGTGCCCTCCAGACCAGACCGATGCTCGCTTCGGTACCCAAGTGTCTCCTGGGAGCCAGGCTCCCCACGACTCCTACACAACCCATCTAACCAGGAATGCAACACCACTCTTGGTTTTCATATCACTTGTCAGTTTCTCAGCTGTTTTCATATTATTGGTGAGCCCAGAAGAGAACGCCATTGCACAGTCCAGTGTGGAGAGAGCACGAAAATAAATAGATTCACTGGCTACAAAATCAAAAATATTCTGAGCATCTCATAAATGTTAAAAACGCACAGCACAGTGACTGAGATGTGACTAGTTACTTTAAATAATAACTAATCTGACATTTACCCTCATTTACCCCTTATTGTGTTATCGATACATGTTTCAAAGACAAACTTGATTTATCCTGTTCGGTTTCTTGAGCCTCTTTTTATTCAAATTATTAACCTACCATGGATGAGCGAGCCTCTGACACATGTTTATTACTGTCAAGCAGACCAAAGCTCATTCAAATTTTAAATCTTTCTACCATGGCGATGTACCACTTTTATTCTCCAGCCCTGACAGTACTTTCCAATTTCCTTCAAGAGGAGAAATACACACATTCCAGTTGAGACCGAGGCTTAAAATTCCTATTAAAGCAGCTTTTATGTAATTAGATTGGAATGAATGTGTAACAGTGCCCATTGCAGAAAACTTCAAAGCAGTTATACTGGAGAAATCACAACCCGTTTCAGTGTGCCCACAAGAAGAAAGAATGGCTCTCTGGAGGATAAGAGTATATTAGTCTCTGTGTGTAATAGATTTTATTGACCATATGGAACTGATATAAAAATTGTGTTGCAGTGGGTAGTCTTGGATTTGAGACAGGAATGTGACATACAAAATACAGTTCCTGTAAAAAGCCTGGCAGCTTTCTGGCAGTTTTTGCAATCAGAAGAACCTAAAATATTTACCTGATTGAGTCACTGACGAGTCCCAGGTCAAAGCAAAATCTGAAGATTCGCCCTCTTCAACTGAAAAAGAATAAAAAAAAAGTTGTGATTGCAAAAGCAAACCAACTGGAAAGCAAAGTCATCAGAAAACGAGGTCCACTATGACATTAAGTATTAAAACAGACTTCTCCATGGCTGCAAAAGAACTTACTGCTTTCTATAAAATAATTCATAAGGTGGAAATTTAGCAAAGAGATTCTTCCTAGTTTTTTAACCTAAATATGGGATTTCTGTTTGCAGTTTCTTCCTGAACTGGTGGCAGTAAGTTCACATGAAATCTCAATAGATTTTGAAACACCACTACCTGGTAAGCATTCATATTTGAAAGGTTGTACCTTCACAACTTGCATGTGCAAAATTGCTATTGTAAATATAGAGACTGTTTTTTGAAATTGATGTTTCAACGGATGATTGTAAAGAACTGTCCTGTGATGGAAACATTGCCTGACTCATGTCATCCTAGCATACTACCAAATCTGCCATATTCAGAACCCTGTGATATCTTCAGGGATTTTTCAGAATTAAAAAAGACTATTTTGATGTATAACCACGTTCTGTGATATGGCAGTCACAAATTACTGCTTTTAAGGTTTGTTGTTACTGTGAAGGCTGTCAGAACCAGTGCTTAACACTTGCAAGTGACATAGCTAAAACCTGCCTATTAAGAATTATAAAAAAGCCACTTGATTCTTACACTCTTAAAAATAACTAAGAGAACAGCCAACAACAAGCCAGGCAAAAAAGTGCCTGATCCTGCTGTTACAGAAATCAGTGCTGGTTATACCAATGTCAGACTGGGCATTTGAAAGCAGTAACTGCAGAAATTCTTCTTTTGAATTGCAAAAGTTTATCATCATCACCTGCCCACTCTGTCACACTGACACCAAACAAACTTAAATTATAGGTCTTTCTTTTCTGATTAATATTATTGACTCCATGCATGAACAATCGCTCACCCTTTCATCTATGTGATGCTGGATTCAAATGCACATTCTGTAGAACTCTGCAACTGAAATCCAAACCACATGGCAAAGCCACAAGCACAACCCCTGTTGACCTGCCCTGTATGCCCAGGCCAGCCTGCTCCAGTGAATATTTACCCTCACATTTGCATCACAAGAGTCTTGATTTTATGCTTTCCTCACATTTTTCCCCCAGTCAGTGCAGAATTCAGGCAACAAGTTTATGTTAGTGGTAACATCATAAGGCATTAGGAACAGAGAATATAATTTACATAGGCAGCGCCTTGACAAATGTAATTTTATCTTCAAACCATTAAAAAACGTGTGCTCCACAGAAGGGCACCGCTCTAGTTTTCTTAAATCTGTGTGTTTACTAATGGAGGAGCATGAAATTCAGCCATTTCTTTGGAGAAATCATACTTGAGGCTTGGCTGTACTTTTTTCAGAGTCTATGTTAGCATAAAGGCCATGTCACATAATATTAAATTCCAGAATGACAGAGGAAAAACAAGAGGCAAAGCCAGAAGCTTATTGAAGCCATTATTGGTCCTATTCCCTGACGGTGGCAGAGGCAGCTTGGCTGGCACGTGCTCCCTCCTGAGGGCTCACCTACCATTTTGTGCTCTGGAAGCCACCATCTCATTCCCATTTTGACCCATCTCTTAATAGGAAAACTCTGGCCACAGTTATCCAAAACACCCTTTCAGTCATACACAAACGCGTGTCTCATTTTAACATCAAAATCTATATACACCTCAGAGGGGTTTTGTTCCAAAACTAAATAAGCTAAGTTGGAAAATCATGTACGGTACTCAAAACAGGCAAGGGGAATGTTTTAATTCTATTTTATCCTTGACTCTTTTTTTGTTGTTTTGCTTGGAAAGTTTTTTTATATTACTGCTTTTACGCTAAGGGGGTTTTTTTTATTATTTCTTTACATTTTGTCTTGGAAAGAGAGATTTTTAAAAACCCAGTCTGCTAAAAATTCAATAAAGAGGAAAATCTGGTCCTAGCCAAGGAGTATATGGCTCTGCACTGGCCATTGACAATTTTAGCAACACACTGACTTTCATGTTCCTTAAGCACCAAAGACTGCTCCAGTCCTTGAGCTGCTCTAGGGCAGCTGGCTCCAGCACGTAACAAAACCACAGTTTTTGGAATCCCTTAAATGAGGGCAAAGGTTTGAATCAGCCTCTGTTGGCATTAATTTGCTTTGCTCCCTAATGACTGAAAAGGGGACAGAGAACATTCACGTGGAGGCAACCGCACAGAAATTCACTTTATATTATTGCAGTCATGGTTTCAGGTTCTCCCCCTCTGTTTGCACGGACCCACCACAGAGCTGACAGTGCTGCATTTCCACGGAAGGGGAGGCCAGGAGCCTCCTGAGCTCAGGCACAGACACACCGCCCTGCAGCTGCTGCTCACAATGCTACCACCACCTTTCCCTTCGCTTTTTCCATTTCTCCTTTAACTCTTTTAAGTAAACATCATCTTTCAGAGGCTAAACCATAAGAAAAAGTAACAGCCAGGTCTATTCCAAGAGGAATTGCAGTATCAACTGACTCAAGCACCTGATCTTCACCTGCCCGCCCATCCATCCATCCATCCACCCAGCTAGACAGTAAGAGAGAAACAACAGCAGAGAGAAACAAGGAGCAAGAGCAGCCACATCCAGAAAAGAAAGACTGAAATGTTGTGTCTATACACCCGTTAAGAAGCTGCAAAGGTTGGCTGAGAAATGGCATCTGTGAAGCTGGAGCAAAAACCAGGAGATCAGGCTTTGTCACAGACAGCAAGAGCAATTGTAGGGAGGTCCTAAACTTAAACTCCATGTGCTTCTGCTCCCTCTCCATAACAGGCATAAAACCAAGAGCTGCAAGGTTCCTCTGTGACTCCCTAATCTGGATATAAATGGTTGTTTAAGGAGCCAGCAGCTGAAGTGGTATCACTGCTGGCTTTTCCTCAACCTCAACAGTGAACAGAAGCCATGGAAGTCAGAAGGATATATAATGTTTTCTTCCTCTTAAAGTCAACTTCAACAGACAAACATTTGCAGCTGAAATTTGCTCTCAGTTGCAAATGTCTGTTATTGAGCCATAGGGAAGTAGGAAGAGGCTTCCCAGGCAGGTGGGAGATCTGGGGACATGATGCTGAAATTTTGGAGGCATTTCATAGCAAGCATTGAAAATGGAGACAAAAAACACACACAAAGTCACTGGTGTTAAGCTGTGGGTAGAATGTCCACAGATGTACTTCACATGGGTTTTTGCTGGATTGGATTCCTCCCATTTTCTTTCACAAACTAGGCCTGTTCTCTGCCCAGTTTACCTGGCGTGCCTGCACATTAAGCCATGATTGCAACGCAGAAGTTGCTATGCAAGTACACTCTTACTCTGGTCTCTATCTGCTCTCTCCACCAGAATGATCAGCCTAAATGCTTTGGAAATGCATATTTCTACTTTTTCAGTAATACAGAGACAATACAGCAAGAGGAAAAAAGGTTGGTCCCACTCAACTCCACGTGTCTTTGGCACAACACTCACAGTGCAACACACTGACCAACAGGGTGGCTACACATGACTCTGTGTCAAAATCACTCTGCAGTTTATTTTTTAAAAAATGGGCAAGAAGAAGTTTCCACATCAAGTACTACACCTTGTTATCAGCACTCACAGCACTCTATTTCTATTTTTAAAGCATTAGCTTATTTTTCTTCTCTTTTGTATATGATATTTGCCAGCACACAGATAAAATACTGCAAATGAAAGGAGACTGTGTTAGCTACATCCTTCAGGGTGTTGAGCACCAGATAGTTATAGGAATCTCACCAAAGTGTGTGCCTGATACAATATCTGTGTCTTCAAGGAAGTCTAGGGCCATCTGTGAAGCTGACACCCTTCAGGAAGGCTGGGCTTGACTTGAAAATAGCCTTGGCCTGGCAGCATAGAGATTCTTATTGTTAGTCAGCTCAAAAGATGGTTAAGTTTGTGAACTGCCTATGTGAGGCCTGGCACAGGGAGGTCATTGCTGGCACTGGAAGGACACATCTGCCTCCCCTCTCTGTTCTGCCCCAGCTCGGGAGGACTTCCCTGCTGTCATGCCTGGAAAAGACCTCCGTTCTGCTCCAGCTGACTGTGGGGCCCAAATGCAAGAGCCAGAACAAGCACACAGCCGACACAGGGAAGAACTGTGGGCAAAGGCAACATCACAATACAGCACTCCTGCACATGCCAAATATTTGCATTTTGCCGGCTCGTCTCAGATGTTCTCTAAGGATGCTTATTTAATTGCTAGGTCACGAGTGCTGCAGGCTCAAAGATTTCAGTTCTTTGTGCTCAGAGAAACTTCTGAAACCATTGAGCATCCATTCCCCTAAGAGTGAGAACATCTATTTATGGGGCTACCATTACCTGAACTCCATTCACAGTCACAGTGCTTATTTAACACTTTATCACTCCCAGGAAAGAAGTTAACCTTATCAAAGTAAGATGCTTCTGCACCAAATGTTGATTTCTAGATGCAATCAAGCTTTACAAGTGAGCAACAGCCCCTCAGTAATTCAGATGGCATGTGTATGTTCCCTTATCCTATTAACAAGCTTCAAGGACCACAAGGACCAGTTTAACACTTCCCAAAATATAAAAACCCCATAGTTCACTAACAAAAATACCAGGAACTGTGAGCGTATGAGGAACTACTGAGAAATGGAATGGGTTGGAAGCACATCCCACAGCTGATGGGGGAACTTTCCTGAATCAGGGCTGTTACCAAGCACTGCAATCGGGATCAGGGCCACTCCCTCACCTGCCAGCAACCTTAGGAAACACCAGGCACAAAACACCTTGAATGCACAAAATGCTGGTGCCACTTTTTTAGTTTGGAGGATTTTGTTCGATTTTGTTGGTGACAGAACTCTCAGCTAAACCCGGGGAAGTCTCACCGATGCCTGTGTATTAGCTGTAATGTATGTGTCAAGGCTCACAGCTTTCCCTCCAGAGAAATACTCCAGCACCAAGCCGCATTGTAAGCCAGTCACACATTAATCACATCTTTTCCTGCCCTAGCTATCAGTACTCACACGCAGAAGCTCCGTGATCTTTAATCTTCAGGCTCCTTTAACCACTTTCAGACACACAACTCTGTGCTGTCCTACCCAGCCTTTGCTCCATCCCTCCCATCACACGCAATGACACGCTCCCAAATCACCACAGGACACAGCAGCCCCATCCGACCACCATCCATGTGCTGCGACTCATCCCGCAGCACCGGTAGCCTGGGATTTGATAAAGTGCTCTTAATCCTGCAAAATGCAGAGCAGCTTCCATTTCCACTAAGTCAAAGGGAGCTGAGGGTGCTCAAAACTTTGTGAATTGGGGATTGTAAAGCAGTCACTTTCCAGCTGCTTACCGTGGCAGGAGCACAAAGGGTGTTAACAACCTTTACACTTTAAATAGCCTGGTATTTTCAGCGTGCATCTAGAGCCCATCCTTTGGAGAGGCGCAGATACCTCAAACTGAAAGAGGAGAACACCTCTGCTCCACCGAGGTGAAGGCAGGAGCCTGCACAGCCCCTGGAACTGCCACCACCACCATTACTAGCGGGGAAGGTTTGGAAATGGCTACTCTAAGCAGAAGCCGGCCAATCCCTCCTGTTCACATCACCTCCCAGCTTGCTGTAAGGCTTTCCCACTCTCCTCCTCAGATGTTCCCTGATAAGATTCTCTATCATATCGTTGAGACAAGAGTCTGCAAAAAACCACAAAATCCTGCAGCAGGAGGGAAGCAGCAGCGTGAGAAGCAGCCCCATTTGTCATTAAATGCAGCGGCGCTGCGGCAGAGCTGCAGCCGCTGCCCGGGAGCGCTGCAGGGCGCAGAGCCGGCCCCGAGCCAGGCATCGCCTCCTCCAGGAACCAGGCTGCCCCTCTTTGTCAGCAGCTGGGGCTTTCCCCCACCCCGGGCACAGAGAAACCTTCGCATCCAGCAGGAAAATCGGAAGTTTTGAGGGGCTTTGCCTGTCAGCTGAGAATAGATGCCTGTGAGTGTATCCCGACGCGTTTACAGTACCTTGCAGCTAGAGAGGAAAGGGAAATCCCCCTGGTGCCTTCGTACCAATGTTCAGGGGAGAGAAAAGGTACCCGGCTGAAGCTGCTGGGTGTGCTTTATGTCAGCCATTTGAGCCAATTTACTCCCCCTTGGAAAAAATCAACTTCCCCAGAGGATTCCTCTCAGGTCTCCCCATGTTTACAAGGCATTTCGCTTGTTTGTGTGATCATTTCCATCGGGCTCTAGTAGCACTTGGCTCTGGTGGTTGGTGGGGAGCAGCACTGGGACAGCAGGGTGTCCCCAGAGAGGCGATGGTGTATTCCTACCCCTGGGATCCCCCACGGGAACCGTGCACGGCCCTTGGCACAATGGCTCGCAGCTCCAGAGCCACCTCCCCGTTCTCTCCCGAGCCAGCAGCTGATCCAGCCATTGGTGGCCCTTGGCCAGCAAGGGTTTTTTCCACCTTAAATAGGACCGTTATGTATTAGTCCTTTCCCGAGCCAGCAGGCCAGGGAATAAGACAAGAGGGTTTACTGACACGGCTTATTTAGCTAGTTCAGAGCCTAAATTTGCACAAGTTCTCTAGCTGCTTTTCTCCAAAGTCAGTAATAGGGCTTGGCAGAGACTGTGGGTTTTGCTGGCAAAGTCAGCCTTTTTGTGTGAAGGAGGGAGGAGTGGGGAAACCCAGACTGCTGTGCTCACTAGGTCAAGGAAAAGAAAAAAAAAAAAGAAAGAAAGGGGAGAAAAAAAAAATAAAAGGAAAAAAAGAAAAAACCGGAAGAAGGATGAGACAAATGGGACAGAATTACAAAGGGAAACTGAAAAAAAAGATCGTTAGGAACAGAAAAAGATGTGAAGGTGATTAAGGAGAACAAGACAAACAACAAAATAAGGTAGCACTAGCAGGTTTATGCAAAGGAGATCTAATTATGGGTGGCTAAATCCTCCAGGACATTAATATTCCATCGTAATGTGTCTAGTTTCCTCCTTTCCAGACATGGCAGGGAGGAAATGAGAATCACTTAGATACACTGTTTAATGAGCAAATGATGGACGATCACCAAATACAGCCTGCCTGATAAGTATCCATTAGCTTAAACTCGCACAGTAAATCTGTGTGCAGCTAACGGGCCTGCCTCTTCCAACGCTACAGCAAAACTTAATGGAACTGCAGCCAGAGAAAGGGAGCCTTGTAAATAAAAATCTCATCTCGGTAAGACGAGAAAGACTGTAGGACATACATAATGGCTAATCACAGCCCTTCCCAAAGGCTGCACACCTGACTCACAAGCCAGGGTGTATTTATTCCCAGTGCTCATATTTAGTTTTTGTGTTTCTAATTCACATACTTCACTGGAGACAGATATTTCCCATCCAAATCTATTATGTAAATAAATACGAGGGTTAGGTGTAATAAAATGCAGTCAATGTTTCAGGTTGCCGTCAAGATCAACATCTTATACATGCAATACATTAAGCTTGTCGTTCTTAAAACTGAGCCTACAGACACCCCATGATACATTTGGGATCAATACTCTCACTGACTGTTCTTATAGCTTGTCATCAAGTGTTAATCCCAAAAGGGCAGGGTGATTTTTTTTTCTTTTTAATTGCAATACATGCTATTTCATCTGTGAAATGTTCAGGAATATAGAGGTTTTCTTCTGCTCTTTCTGCCTGGAGTTTGCCTGGCCATGAGACTGGTGGAGTGCACTCCATCCAGCTCAAGCAAGCCATCCTGCTGCTGGCCCCTTCCTGCCCGGCACACACCCCCCACGGACATGCTGCACCCCCAGAGCCATCATCTGCCACGAGCTCCCCTGGAAATGGATGGGAGCGCCCGGAATCGCTGCCCTCACCTGCCCCAGCTGGGCTGAGCCCCAGCCCACATCACGCACAGGCAGGGGTGGTGTGGGAGGTGGAGATAACCGGGAGATGTGGAGATAACCGGGAGATGTGGCTCAGGGTGGCCAGTTGCTGTGGACAGGGACAGGGGACAGCAAGCACTGGCTGCCTGTGGCACCCTCCTCTCTGCATTGTTACATGCATTTCTAAGGCAACTGTCACCATAGTGTCTGCACCTTCTTTCAAAAATAGACCTGCTATGAGTAAGCACCACATTAAAGCTCAAGTGAAACAAAAGGGTGAATCCAGCATTTTCCACATTGCTCGTAAAAACACAGATTTTACTTCAGCAACTAAGGCTTTAAATATTCTTGTTCTGTTTGTAATGCAACTGGATGACAGAAACATTTAGATGTTGAAACCCTACCAAACTGCAACAAGGGAAGTAGAGAAAGGGAAGATTAACACCTCTACAATTCGTGGCCAGGACTTCATATCCATGAGTCAAATTTTCAAATTGTGAAGTGATCCTTTGATCTGCTAGAAATGCCAAAAGCAGGCTGAGCTTACCCAAAGACAAGATGATGGTGGTGATACAAGTAACAGACCAGAGGCAGGTCAGCAAGTGCAATAACAAAGGTAAAGATAATTGCAATATCTTACATCTTCCTCCAAACTTCAAGTTTAGAAGTTGTACTGTGAAGGCTTCGCCACCCCCTATGCTCTTCTGAGCAGAGATACCAAGTGAAGATACACAAATCTCAGATACCACCCAAAACAACGTTTGCAAACACATGGGGCTGTGTGTTGGAAGGCAGCAGACCCAAGACTTGCAGCTGGCAGAGACAAGGTGCACATGGCAGAGTTCAGCTGGAGGGGGTGGCACAGGCCAAAAGGATGCCAAAAAAACCTTGACTATTTTCTAAACATAAAAAGGCTGCAATTACATGAAGTTTCAACACCAAGTCAAGTCACCATGAAATTCAAATACCAGGCTTCACACAGAGGCTGTAGGGTGTCACCGACTCAGATTTATTGCAAACTTTGCTTCTCTGAGGAAGAAAAAGAAAAGAAAAAAAAAGGGAGGGGAAAGATGGGGAAGAGCACCATTTTTACGTGAGGGCTATGAAGTTTCTCTATAAACTGGACACCTAATAAATTTAGGTGTGCTAGTCCTGTATTCAGACACCTAATGAGAATGCCAAAAGGTTAACACCTAACACAGGCTAATAAACACAAAGAAAGGGGAATATTCTGAAAATAACCTGAGTGTATGGAAACTGGACCCAAACCTGGGAAGAATGGAAGCAGATAGGATCTGCAGATGAGCAGTGGGGCCATAATTCCTTGTTCTGGTAAAGCACACAGACTCGGGTGCACCAGCAGACTGAGCACACCCTGCCTCAAACTGCTGCCTATTGCCACTCATGGGATCACCCTTCCATGCTCTGCTTAGTCAACTCCATCCAACCACTTGCAGTTCTGTAATAAAAAACTCACAAAAGCGACTCTGTCCCACCTGCTGTGGTTAGACCAAGAGCCACATCCCTTCAGACCCTACTGCCATGGGCAGCAAGTGGCCTTTTCCCTTCCCACTGACAAGGAGCTGATGTCAGCTCTCCAGCTCATCTCATCATCATGATAAATCAAGCTGCACTTCACAGCTATTTTTCCACTATCGATTTCATCCAGACCCAACAGAAGCCAATGCATCTCCCATTTCCCAGGATCCAAGCGGTTCCAGATGGCAGGGAACCCCAGTTTTCAGACTTAGGTTCGAGGTAGAAAGTTAAATACTGATGAGAAATTCACACTTGCAAATATGAAAAAATGAACAGCAAAGCAAGCAACTACCTTGAGGGACGCTGATGAAATTGTAAAGCACACAACCAGTTCTAGTCTTACACAAGTTTTAGTTTCTTACATCATAATTCTTCAAAGCAGATTTTTACTACACTATGCCTAAAGCTCTCATCCCAGCTGCAGAGAGCTCCAGCAGGAGCAGAGCTGCTGTACCAAATACTTTGTTTAGCATCACACTCCCCTCCACAAATACCCCATTTAGCACCCAGGACTATTAATTACCGCTGAAAAGAAATCTTTGACCAGATTTCCACACCTCAGCCTAAAAAAAGAAAATACCAATTTTTACTGCAAATCCTTCAAACTTGGAAGTTGTTTCACTAGTGAACTACGCTTGTAGCATAGGTAGCACAGAAAAAGGAAAAGAGAAGAGGCTTTTCCTGACGAGTCATTTTAATTAGAACTACGAGGGCTTGAAGAACCCCGTCTGGTGAGTGGTGTTATTTCCCCCTTTTGCCCTGCTCAGGAAGGCCAAGTTTTGCAGCGCTGAGCACCCCGGGCTGTCACTGCTCCCCCTCTGCTGCTGGCCCAGGCCATCCCAGGCTGAGGCCCTGGCCAGCCCAGCTCCAGCTTTCCTGGAGAGAGCTGGGTTTGCCAGGCACTGGTAGGAGCTCGTTTCTCCAGCAATCCCTCACTGTGGCTCTTTTGTGTATGCAAGCGTATGCGTGTGTGTGTGTGTGCCTGTGTGTGTGGCAATGCTCCCCAGGCTCCCTCATTTTAATGCTGCTTTCTCCCCAGATGAAAATATACATATTCTTATTAAGAAGAAAAAAAAAGTGGAAAGTATAAATTTGCATCTATGATCGTTTCTAGTTCATAAATTGTGTTTTAATAATAAAACAATATCTTTTCTGTACTGCCTCTTAAACACTAACGGTAAAGTCGGTCTTATTTGTACGTGTACTTAAACGTTTTGATGAAGGAACACACAAATGGTATAAAATGTAAAGTGAAATATAGATAAAAGGAAAAATAAAAGCAGGAGCAAAGCTAATGCATGGAGAATCCTGCCTCCTCCTTTTGATTCACATGAGTGGGTGCCCCACACTTTTCTAGTGCAGAATTTTATTACACAGGTTGAGGGGAATTCTCCAGCTGAGATTTTTCTACTAGAAAGACAAGCTTTGTTGGCTGCATTAAGGTGATGGAAATTACAATGAAGGAGAGAAAGTTGTATGTATCACATAGCCCTTTGTACTATCAAATTGAATTTGCAGAAAAATCAACACAGCCACCATAAAGTGGAAACTAATATTTTTTATAACTCCTTAACAACCTGTCCTTAGTGCTAACATACCATAAAAAAAATTTCAACATCTTGTTATATGTGTAGTTTATTTTAAACAACACTAAAAGGAGAACACAGTTCTTATTGAAAATTGGCACACACACAAAGAAAGGGGGAAAGCTGGCTTTTAAAACTTTATCCCAAAGCATACTTTTTTCTTTTTATTCCTATTAAATGTACAACCCTTCCACTGAAATGAAACATAGAAAGAGTTTCCAAATATTTTATAATTCTGAATGGATTTCCCTAGTGTAACAGTAATAATATTTTTACAGTTAAAAGATCCACTGATTTAATAAGTGTGATTTGTGTATTTAGAAAATTCATTAGAGCAGACATTCCCCAACATTTTTAGATTTATTTATTTATTTAGCCTAATTTGGGTACACTACTTCAAAAGAACGCTTAGAGCTTCCCAGTTCCTTAGTCACTCACTAATAACATCTAATAATTAATAAAGACATGTAAATTCTTAACTCCCAGAACTATTCCAAACTTACTATCTGTACGCTTCATGTCATGTCTCACTTATAGATATCTGCATTACTTTGTTTCATAAAATGCTGAAGGGACACATACTTATCTTGCTCTCCACCAAGAGTGAATATTCAGGCACGATGCAACCAAAGCAAAACTAAACCCAAGCCTGAGCAAACCTCTCCTGCAGGAGCCCACAGGGCTCTCCAGCCAGCCATGGAGGGGGGCTGAAGCTGCTTTCACTGCATGGTCATGTCCCTTCTGCCAAGGTCCCCTGCCCACGTGCTTGTGTCAGTGCACATTTGCTCCTGTCCACACGCTCGTGCTAATGCCAGCACGCAGAAATGCAAGGCAGGTGTCGACTGAGTACTTTGGAATAATCTCAGTATTCATATTCACAATTTTGGGGGAGCCAGGAGAGAATGAACCAGAAAAATGTGCAGTTGTGACATGAAAAGGAAAGGCTCATTTTAAGAGTAAATGCAGTGTTTGGGACAGTGACTTCCAATGCATCTGCAGAAAAAAAGAAGGCACAAGCAAACACCTCATCCCCCTCCATAAGGCCACCACCCCTTTCAGCCTCTGCCTCCAGAGCTGCTCAAATCCCTCTCCTACAGGCAGAGACCACGATAAACAACATTAATTCAAAACATCTTTTCTTGGAAGCAAAGAGTATTATTGTGTCTGCTCCACTACTACAAGTGTTCCTGTCAGAGCTTTGTGTTCTGTAACATTTCCTTGTCATATTTATTTGCTTGTTCTTGTTTTGATTTCTGGTCTTACGTCCCAAGGAAGACTGCCAATACACTAAGTCCTGTCTCCTACGAGTGCTGCTAAGCCTTGGAAACAGGGTGTGGGGATTTCCACACATGGCTCAAGCCTGTATGCTGATAGAAGTTTACTTAAGAAATTCAACTTACATAAAGTTTTGTATTTAAATTTCAGTGGACTAAATGAATGGGGCTTGAAAGAAGAATGAAAATAGCCCTACTTCCCTAAATAAAAGCCAAACTGAGATAGAAAAAAAAATACCACACACCTTTTAAAACAAAGAACCTCATTCCAACGTAAGTGCCATGAAAAAGATTGAGATAATTAATTTACAGTCAAGATAAACAGGGCCACTTAGCTGAACTAATGTTTTTTTCCCCAGGCAAAATTCATCCACAGCCAAAGGGTCAGTGAAGCAGAGTTCCTCTACAAATTTTTATGACAGCTGAATGTATTTCCTACCTGCACTTCTGGTTTTCCCTGTTAATGAGATTTTGCTGGGTTTTGGAGCTTTTTTTTTTCTCCTGGTAGAATCTTATGGAAATCGTATGGTAAATGAAAGCTGTGTTTGTACTTGGTCCAGGCTTGCTGATGTTTTATGGTGCAGTCCTGCTCTGGCCATGCCCGCATCGGCACAGAAACCATCTGAGGCACTGTGACAAATGAAGTGGCTGTAGCAGAGTGGGATCGACTGCCAGCACCCCCTTCCTGCTGCGAGTTACGGGCACAGCGTGTGCTGGGAAACCCCCTCTGGATAGTGCTGACTGGCTTCAGGGATGGGCTCTTAGGGTGAGCCTCACTCAAGTGGATATGAAGCTTCCTATTGATCACAAAGCCAGCCCTGTCATCGATAAAGGCACAGACGTCCTTCTCTTCCATCATGCAAGCAATCTGTCTAAAAATACGAAATCGTTCTTCTTCGTTAGGGCAAGGTTTTGGGGCTTGCAGGAAGCAGTAGACACAAAGTTTCTTCTCAGTGCATGCAACAGTCCTTGAGGTTCTCTCGCACCGGGGAGGCTTGGCCGTGCCCCTGACCTCCAGCTCTTCCCATGGCAGCCCTTTGGGATGAGCCCCCAGTGCCCGTGCCAGAGGCTGCCGTGAGCACTGGGTAGTGCTGGAACCTTGCTGGAGAGCTCTGCCACAGCTTGACTCAGTGCACTGCCTCTGGGCAGCCCCGAGCACCCCCCAGCCTGCCTCTCCCTGCAGACCACTAAAATCATCTCCTGGATTCAAGTTTGGGGGGGGATGGAGTGTGTTCTTAGAGATAAACTTGGAATATTTTCCTTCAAATATGAGCAACACTGCACTTGCACACTTGTCACTTGAACAGACAGCCTGGAACCAAGGTGGGCATGTTGGCTTCTGAGTGCTCAGAGCAATGGCACATTCTCCATACCTGCTCACCAATAGCTGCAACATATGAAAGACTGGAGAGCTTGATGTTTTTAACATTATACAGCATCTTAAGTCCTACTTAAAAGTCAGGTATTTTGGCAAGAGAATCACTAACCAACTTTCAAAAATAGGATGTGTGAGGGGCTCCTATTGAAGCAGGAACTGAGCCTGGACATTTTTGTCCATCTTTTCAGCATACAGAAAACCTGAGAGAGCTAACACTTGTTCCAATTCCTTAAACCTTGAGGGGAAAAAAACTCTGCTCCTAAAATAATCATCTACAGACATTCACTTGCACTTGCATTTCAAATAAGTTAGTGCACTTCTGATTAAAAAAAAAAAAAAATTCACATCTATGCATATATGATAAATGCTGCTCACACCACAAATCACTCTCCTAAAAAACACACTTACCCCAACTCAGCTGAACCTGGAGATTGCTTTAAAAATTCTTGTTTGGGGCTACTGGCATCAGTGGAACTGGGAGTGAAGCCGTCTCTTCTAACCAGACTCATCACTAATTTACGTGGAAGTAACGAGATCATAAAAGAGGCAGCAGGGTAATGATGTACAGCCCAGCTGCTTCTGGGTACCCTCAGAAATGTGACACACACTCTGAAGTGACCAAGAGGGGAGGGGAGAATTTGGAAAGCAACTCCAGGGCTGGCAGGTAGTACATCAGTTCACTTCCAGCATCCCCTTCCCAGCTTCACCTTTCCTTCCCCACACCTTGGATGTCCCACCAGTCAGTCCCACAAAGAAGTGCAGGAATGAATGGCTGAAGTGGCTACATTTTTTCAGATACTGGTTTTTCCTCCCTGAAACAATCTGTACATGTGAAGAAAGCAACTTTCTGTACTTCAAAATCCATCACTTAAGACACCCTTCAAAAAGCCTTTTTGCTCCTGCAGCAGTGCACCTTCCACAGGCCTCGTGTGTCTGTACCACCAGAAAAGAAGAACCCACCCCTGGCTTTGTAAGCAACAGCACCTTCTGAAGGGTCATTAGCTGCAGTTGCTGAAAGAGTGGGAGTTGTAGTACCATGTTTTTCAAAGACAGCAACTTATCATCCTTTTCACTTCAACTGGGAACAAGACAGATTGATACCTCCACCACTTTTGTGCTGTCATCAAAGCACCAGCCAAAAGGTATGGGATCAGTAAAAACCCCCAAACTTCTGGCAGGCAGGGCAGTTCACAAAACCAAGAGGAGAGAGCTTTTAATAACTCAAAAATACAGCATGATGGTTTGGAACAGCAGCTTTTCATTTCAGCAAGTTTATGTTACAGTATATGTCTCCTTGAGCTAAGAGATTGTTTGTTTAAATTACTTGATTATACGTAATGATCCTTCTCTTATAAAACAAGATTCAACATTGCCACTGGGGGAGAGGGCGGAAACAGCACAGAAATTTAACAAGAAAGAAAAAAATATCGTACAACTCTGGCTGTAATAAAACATTAGGAGAATTTTTACTTGACTGTTAAAAAAAAGTAAAGCTACAAACATGTTTTACCCCAGCTATTAACACTAACTCCTCATTCACAGAGTATAATGTACAGCTTTGATCAAGCTATAGGATCCACATGCTCACAACATATTTAACATTAAATACATAGCATGGAATTGGCCTCCAACAATTTATGTCATTGCCTCCTGCCACTCTATACTTTCCTAAACCTTTGAGTTTGATTCACATATGTAAGTCAGATCATTTTATTTTTAACCTAATAGGGATTGGAAATAATTCATTTCAAATGGCAGAAAGTGTATGGTTTCAAAAAAGTATTTTGCACTTCATGGGTTGAAATGAGAAAAAAAAATCAAATTTAATAAAATCTGAGAGCTGGAAAAGTAAAATCATTTACTAGCAAGTTAGAAAGCAGCTTTCAGATATTATGAACATGTGCTGAAAACATCCCACAGGGCAGACAGGAAAAGTAAGAGCTTACCTATCTGCCGCATTCTTATTCTGCAACTTCTAAGATTTAAAGGGTGGATATTGTCTTTCTACACTTAATTCACTTAACTGAGGGAAGAAACGATGGACCTGCTCCCAAACGAGAAGAGACTGATAGAAAGTGCTGTGTTTATCCTGTTGAAATCATTCATCAGTCTGGATCCTCCCACTGCTTCCCAGAAGCAGCTCCTGGTTGCCCACCCTCATTAGGCCAATTTCAGCTTCTCCTGAGCACCCTGAGGAGGAGGAGGAGGAAGCACATCCTTGGAAGGGGTGGTGCTGCCCTCCTGCTTGCAGTCTCTGGAGCAGAGGGGGTTGGCACTGCAGGTGCCACCACCCCACAGGATGGGGCTGATCTCTGCTACCTGGGGACACTCAGCTGCTCTGCAGGAGCACGTCCTGCCCAGGGATCCCAACGAGCAGGGGAAACAAAACTCAGTGCTGAGAGCCACTCAGTCTAACTGAAGATTCATTTCTAAAGAAAATAAATAAATAAAGCCCCAGTACAATAATCTGTCCATCATTCTTGTTTTATCGTGAGCTTAATCCTGAAGGCCTTCTGTTTCTGGAGGCATAGATAGTTCTGAATAAAAATTATTTCTCATTTAATTAAATCTAACATTTGCATATTGGACAAGAACAGGAAATACTGGCTATAAATACACTTTCTGACCACCCAGCCTCATTTGTCCACAGCACAGTAGCTGCACTTTGAGGGGGGAGAAGCACAAGTGAGAACAATGGTACTTTTGAAGAGAGCTCTTGATGATCTACATTTAAACACACAAACCCAAGGAGAACAACATTCTTCATAGCATCCCTTCCTCTACCCACCCCCCAGGACTCCTGGACAACACTCACAGCCTTTGTCTGTGCATCCAGCATGAGGTGAGAAAAGGACAGACGTTCAAGAGCCGAAGTGAATATGCCTGCATGGAAGGGTGAACCACTGCTAGATGTCAAAGCTTTCACCAACTGTTTTCACCTTATCTTAAGAAAACAGCTAAATCTATCCCAAACGTGGATATTTCTTGTGCTAACCCCCCAGAATATTATTTTTCTAGTATGTGTCAGCTAAGTGGTGTCTCCAACCAGATGTACTTGTTTGGGGTTTAGCTTAGGAGGTATCACAGATTCACAACATAAATATATCTAAAGTTTTACACGTATCTGCAACTTTTTTTTCCTAGCTAGAGCATCTGATTTGGGAATCTATTTTTTATTTAGTAAACAGTTTTTACACTGTCAACAAATACTTTTCAGTACTTAAAAGTAATTTCCTGTCTACGGTCGGCTTTTCCAGTAAGATGGTTTATAGACACACAAGTGGTCCTGCCAGGCAGAAATCTGAAATGGACAAAGGATTGTTTTCACCCCGATGTACAGCTGGGATGGCAAGACAAGAGAGTCACCTGGGGCAGATGAATTATCTTAGACTGTCCTGCTTCCACAGCTGAAGGCTTCAAAATCAGAAATACTGTCCTTCAAGAGCTGCAAGTGTTTCAAGTGGCTCCCCACCCTATGGCTGCTAAACATTTACACTTGCAATAGACAAGAAGGAATAAATAATAAATAAAGAAGTACCAAAGCACCCAAACAAACAGCCATGTTTGTAACCTTACAGCAATCCCCTTTCCCTGCCCTTGCTGTGCTGAAATCCAACTGCAGGAAGAGGAGCCCGGCGCTGTGGCGTGCGGTACGACCCTGCCTGCAGGGGCAGGGCTGCCAGGGCACGGCCACCAGGCACAGCCAGGCTGCTCGCCAGCCTCCCTTCCCCACAGCCCCAGCAGCCACCAGACCTCCCCGCGCCCACAGCCCAGCTCATGCACTGCACTGCTTACCGTGGGCTCACCCACGTCTCTATTAACATGGGCAGCGCCTTCCTCTTCCCTTTTAATGCACTTTTATCTTCATAAAAAAATGTAATTTAGCATATTTCTAAAAGACCGGTTTGTGTTCTCCAGGTGTTTTAAGCTATGTAGCAGCTTAATATAAAGTATAAACCAGAGAAATTAACTATACTGCCAACTTTCTGGTAGCAACACAAATATAGGCCTTAAGAGATATACCCAGGTTGAAAAGCTGATAAAATAACTAAGGCAAGGAATCAACATATCTGTCTTCATTAAGTTTGACTTCAAATACTGAAGATAGAAGTACATTACCCCCTGATGCTGTGGGCAGAGCCAAATTAATTTCAGCTGTTGCCTCTTTCCACAGGCAGGGCTCACTCAGAGATGCTGAAGGCCACTCATAGGCCCGTGGTCACACAGAATTGACACTGCCCCAGTCAGCACAGCGGGCTCCAGCAGCTCTGAGCACAGCTAAGGGATAAAACACAACAGTGGTGAAACAGACTTGTTCTCATATTAAAGCCTGCTAGGTCAGCACTTTTTGGATGGACACCTTTGGTTTCATGTGCTCACTTTTGTCAGGGAAGTCTGCAGTGCTTTACACCCAGAAGCGATGTGGGACAGGAGCAGTGCAGCCGCTCTCTGGCTCTGGGGTGTGCAAGGAGGGCACGTTTGGCAGCTTGCAGAGCATTTCGCCAAGATGCTAAAACTCCCATTTGTTCCCTCTCTGTCATTTGGCCACTCACACCACGTAAGAATGAGCAAAGGAGAGAGCAGGGCAGATTTTCTCCCTGTGGTGTACAAAGCTAGAAGGCACCACGTGCCACCAGCGCCCACCTGACCAGCCACCCTGCCAGCCCCACCGCCCTTGCAGGCAGGCAGGCAGGGGACCAAGTTGTTGACTTTCTTCCCTCCTGGCCACTTTGGGAATCAGCAGTCTCATCTCCCCAAGCCAAGGAAGCTGAGCACAGCAGATGGCTGCCAAAAAAACAAAAACAAAAAAACAGAGAGAGAGAGAGAGAGAGAGAAGAAGAAGAAGAAGGAAAAGAAAGAAAAGAAAAACAATCACCCAGCTCCTGGGTGGCACAGGCAGGAATTTTGCTGCCATCCCCTAGAAGATGCTCAAGTCTCCTGCTGTGGCTCAGAGTTGAACTCACACTCACTGCTCAGGCAGGAACAGTGCTGTTCAGGACAGACATTTTCTCAAACCCTCCAGGAACACCACCAAGCCAAAAAATGTAAATCAGAAGTGGCAGCCCTCAAGCTGCCTGGCAGGACTGGACAGCCTGGGCACTGCAGCTCCCTGCGAGTGGGGGGCAGCCAATGGGAGAGAGCACATCAGCACTCAGGCAGCCCTGGATAGCAAATTAGCTGTCTTGAACATATACAATCTGAAGAATAATTAACTGCACTGTGAAACACTGATAATTTCAAATATTAAAAATGTAATCCCACATTAAAATGAATTTACTAAAATCAAATCAATAACTCAGTGTCCTCTGAATTTCCTCTAGTCAGCTAATTTAATTAATCTTTTTGCTCACTTGGATATAGACTTTAGATTTGCATTTTGCCATCAGAAAATGCCTTGTGCAATAGTACAAGATCTCCACAAAGAAAATGAATTTTTACATGGATTTGATTTCATTCCCTTAAGCTGAAATTCTGATCACTGAGCAGCAAGAACACTGCTGTAGCACACAGGATATCACTCAGGATGCGACAGTTTCCTCTTGTTTTAAGCTACTTTAAAAAAAAAAAAAAAAAAAAAACCACCAAAAAACTTCTCAAATTAGCAACAGTGTATTGCTTTTGATTAGCAGGAGAGGGACTGCAAGCACACTGGGCCAAATCCAGTCACTTACAAGTTTTGCTTTTAACTTTGATGGAAATTAAGCAGGAATTTAATTGAGTGCAGCAGAATCAGTCCCTCGAAACGCAGTTTCAGCATTAAGCCCAGGAGTGCATCTGTGCTTTCCCTCTGTGTCCCAATGCTGGCAGGGCACTGGGGCCTGTCCCCTGTGCCAGGGCTGACACTGCTCCACGCCGTGCTGGGAACGAGGTCACAGCCCTGCAAGGCACAGGGGTGGGCAGAGCCACTCACGCCTGGTTCCTCCCCAGGGCTGGACACGTGTGACCGCAGGAGCAAACACCCTCCCTGTGCCTTCTCCGGGGTACAGCACCACATCCTCCCTCCTGTAGAGCTGTACCAACCTCATTCTTACTGACGTCTGTGGCACTACTCGAATAAGCTGTGCAAATAAAAGAATCCAGTGGTGCAGTTGTTCAGATCTCAATCTGAATTTTGGGGGGAGTACTTGAAAAATTCAGCTATGAGTGCTTTTATCAGGGACCTTCCAATGCCATTTTCAAGTGGACCTTAAAATCAGGCCCATCTTCTCAACCTGTGCAATCCTGATAACTGAACTTGAGAGGGTCACATCCTGTATTGCTTCAAAACTCACTTAGTCCTGACTCTCCTATGTTTGTCTTGGTAGGACTTTGCTTAAATAACCCATTTGTTGGGCTAACACAACATTTTGCTTGGCTTCCAAGCCCCATCTCAGTAAATGCACGCTTCCCTGGTTTCATTTTTTGATAATTTCCTTCTGTAGTCATTTAATTGACCTTACAAAGATGCTTGCAGAAGTTGAAATGAGGCATAGTTAGAGTTTTCAAAAATACATATAATTATGCACACCTACAGATTCGAAGGAGAAAAAAAAATAAAAAAAGAAACAAGATCTGATCCTGAAGAGCCCAACAGGAGATTTGCAAAGTTTTGGTTTTAACACCAGCAGCTGCATATTTGCTGTTTATGGCAGATAAATGACTTCTACAGAATTGGGCAACTTAGCATTTTTATACTGGTACCACCCCCTTGCTAACTGAACCCACCACAGTGCTGCAGCAACCCAAGCTGTGTAGTTTGGCCAGTTCCTCTTCATTTGTGAAAATTGACTTTATCAGGTGCTTTAAGAACCCTTAGTGCATGCCTATGTCCCATCCCCATCTGAAACACAAATGGGAAGCTCAGCACTAGCAGCGTTACACAGCAGCCAGTTGAACTCAGCAAGTTTCACACATTTAATGCCAGTGGAAAAGTCTGACAGATGGGTACAAACCGAAGTCTTAAAGTTACCCCCACAGAAATCAGTCATGCACCCAGAAAGTGAAGAGAGAGATTTCTATGTGCTTAATGAGAGCACAGGGGCTAGACACAGGCTCAGAGCAACAGAAATCAATCCTGCAGACAGAAGAGGACAAAGGGGCAGGCAGGACAACATAGAGGGGAGGGCCAGGTTGACAAGCTTCTCCCAAAAGAAGGGCAAGTCTTTCCTAGGAGCTGGAGTACCCAGACAAAGGTCAATGGAAGAGGCAGAATGTATGTCAGCTAGGGCATAAAGTATTGCAAAAGTAGGAGGGGGGAAAAAAAAAGGCAAAAGGAAAAGAGGACTTGGCTGGACAAAACTCTAATCCTACTACTATTAGGGATTACAGGACCTCTGGGTCAGCAGCAACTTGAGATCAGCACTGTTGCAACTACCTGTGCCGTGCTGAGAGCTAAAAGCAGAGCAAACAGCAGGCACCACTTGATCGTTCCTGGCCCCTACCCCAGCAAACCCAGAGCAAGATGCACAAAAGCACCGAGACACTTGGGAACACAACAGAGGGACATCAGCCATCTCCGGGGACCCTCTGCCTACCCTCCGTAAATATTCTGTGTCTTAGAAACTCAGCGGAGCCCACACCTGTCAGCAATCCCTGTAAACACAAGAGTCCCCGATTAGAAGAGGCCGATCTTTTGTCTGCTAAGCAAGAGCCCAAAAGGAGGAGCGAGGGTGGCAGGCGAAGCGAGCAGGGCTGCGGAGCGGCCCCGGCAGCGCCAGCGGACATCTCGGCAGCCCTCCTGCCGCAGCA
>VWZN01006847.1:1920786-1938303 GCA_013396955.1 Regulus satrapa
AGCCCGGCCCGGGAGCCAGCCCGGCCCGGGAGCCAGCCCGGCCCGGGAGCAAGCCCGGCCCGGGAGCCAGCCCGAGCCACCACGGGCAGCTGCGCGGCCTTTTCTGCGGGGATTTGCTCGCCCTCCCGTGCCACCGCACAAACCTGGGGCATCTTCGTGCTTGCTTGTGTTTAGCGTTTACGCGGTGTGCGTGGGGGGACACTGGGACACCCCCTCTGGCCTTCAGGGAGCTGTGGGGACACTGAGGAGCCACTGGCATAGGGACAGCCACCCTATCCCAGCTCCAGCTGCTCCGGGGTTGGGGCCTCAACCCCACGATTTATGCCAAAGTGAGGGTGATGACTGCCACCTTCACTTATATTTTGCCATTTCTACGTCAATAAAATAAGCAGAAAATGACACCCAGAGGGGAAGGGATGAGCTCTGTCAAGGAAACTTGATGAGAACACCGTTCTGAGGACTTCCACTCTCATTGCAGCTGGCTGCCTTTGCTAAGGTCCTTCTGGAGTTTTCCCAGTTACACCGCATCTACTCTGGAGCTATGGGTGGTGCCCTCCATCACCCAGGGGTTGTGCTGGGGATCACCTGGAGCCAGGCTTCAGTAACGACTCTGCTCCCGCTGACAAGGTTTCTACAAACTTGTCAGGCTCAGATGGAAAGAGGCAAGAGAAATTGTAGATTTTTTTTTTCCCTTTTTAACCATATTAAGTCCATACACTACACCTATTGCTGCCCCAGGCTCAGTCTCTGAGCATTCATCTGCAATCAATTAAACAAACAATCCACTGTCCAAGAGGGTTTCATTCTGAATTTAAGCTTTCAGTCTATAAAAATTTATACTTTTCCACTCCCAAATTAATTGCTATTCAGAAAGAAATGAAGTAGGGAGGGATGCAAGACCGTGCCAATCCATCTCACCACTTCCCCAACACTGACAAGTCCCTGGGCACTGAGCACAGCAAAACTCGCCCATGGCAAATTTCCTGGGCCATTATTTCAGGGCTGGCAGCTTCAGGAGGGATGCAAACTAAGGGACAAAGTGCTTCCCCCAGCCAACGCCAGCCCCATGCATGCACCTCCCTGCAGCCTAGTGCTTTCCTGTCTGGAGCTAAAGCATGAGACCTGCAGCAAAAAGGCTGACAAATACCTTAAAAAGTACTAACACAATATATGGGTGTGAGTTATCAGACTACACTTACACTTCAGCTTTAATTTAAACAGTGCCGGGAACTGTTGTCAGTCACAGCTGAACTATTTATCTCTTGAAGTGAATAAAGGAAAGGGAGCTCTGAACATGGCCAGGACTGCCCCAGCCTGTCACCACATCACCACTCCCACAGGTGGTAGCCTCTCCCACACTGCATTCCCCTGCAGGAGCTGCTCACCATTTGCTCTCTCAGCAGACTGGGAGGGCTTCCCTTCTTCCTTCCCCCTGCTACTGTTTGCAGAGGCCTGGGACCACAGCTACCATTGACCAGCATGCCCTACCACTGCCTGGGGACACCAGCCCAGATGGGACCATCAGCAAAGGGTACATGCAGAAAACCCCATTTCTGGTGGAAACCAGGCTGAAATGCTGCATGTGACCTCATTTTTTAGTGGCCATGTGTGTGACATAACCAAGGGTCAAAATCAATGGCAAACCTGAGACAGGTTAATAATAAACAATATCCTCCAACAATCCCCTCCTTCACATTTTCAAGGCCTATTTTCCTTTTTTTTCTCCTGTTCCTTTTCCCAAAATGGAGCAAACTGTAAAGATGGGCTGGGAATGCTGGAAGCAGAGCTGCTGCACTGCAGGGAACCCATCATGAGGCCAGGCAGGGGCCAGAGCACCCAACAACAGTGGAACAAAGGTAAAAATAGGAGTGGAGTGGAAAGCTCCACACTGGATTTAAAGGAGGATTATGACGACTGTGACAATGCAAGCCTAGGGGTACCTCAGCAAAAATAACTCCAAATGTCATGGCACAGTGTATACAACACGGAGGCAAAGAAAACTGCTCTCAAGGCTCAGGATGCAAATGGTTAATATTGCCCACTAAAAGCCATTCTCATTATAATGAGTCAAGGAATAAAGGGGATTAAAGTGACTTTAACTGAAATCTTGTCCTCCTGTAGTGATACAGGTTACAAGGAAAAGCCATAGTTCTGACAGTGCAGAAAAACTCGTTGTTCATCCTCTCTACAGGACAGATATCCTTCTCAGGCTTTGTTAGCACCTTCCTGCACTCCCTTCACTCACCAGTTTTGTCCTTGGGCCCACACTGGAAGAGGGACTATCCCAAAGAGCCCAGCAAAGGCAGCTGATCCCAGCTCCTGCTTATCCCTTAGTGCAGGCTGGGCAAGGGGCCCCAGCACCCACAAACCACAGGGGCCAATGCAGGGTGGTGATTCACTTTGTCGCACAGAGTGCAATAAAAAGCTATTTTAAGGTTGTTGTATGCCTTCAAATAATGTTCTCATTGCTGTAGCTACCCAGCATAAACTAAATAAAAGCTCTAATCTCTAAAACACAGTACTTTTATTCCAAAAGCGTGGAAATGGAGAGGGAAGGATATACAAGCCAAAACAAGTGGGTATACTTCTTGTGGGATCGGCATTACAGAAGAAATGCAGAGCAAGTCTCCCTCTCCCTAGAGGGTCTTTTTTCAAGAGGGAGAATAATAATAATGTAGTAATAATAAGCACTTATATAGCGCTTTACATTTTCAAAGTGCTGGGTAAACATCAACTAATGGGACACAGTAGAATAAGTAGTGTCTAAAATGAGTTTATGTACTGCATTATATTTTTCTACAAAGTGGCTGGGGCTGGTCTTAAAATTAAATTCCCCCACATATTGATCCTAGTGCAAATGAATCTTCTTTAAAGAAGTGTAACAAAAACATTTTTTTTTCATTAGTTACCCTCCACAACCTTCATATTTCCAAGTTTTGGCTCAAAGCAAATTGCTTAGACAGTTTCATAGGTGCAGAAGATTTTGTTTCATAAGAAGAATAGGTGTGCTAACAAACTGCTTAGGGTGATATATCCGTACACTCGCAGGCACATGCCAATGTTTTCCAAAAGAAAGTCCCACATAAGACTCAAAATATTTCATAAAAGGAAGTTTTTAAGAGCAAAACTGAGAAATATAGAGAGCTGATACTATTGCTGCCTCACAGAAGAGCAAGGCAACCAGCACCTTCTCAGTAAGAAGCTGCAGAGCAAGGAAATAAGTCCTGATACTGGAACCAGAAATCAAGCATCACTTTCCATTTTATACAACAGCTAACAGGAAAACCATCATCTATAATAGGGAAAATGAAACAAACACGAAGCAAATGCAAATATTATGACATGAACTATAACATTGGTGTTACATTTCACTTTCACCTATCCAGCATCTCACAGCATTTAATAAATTCACTCTACTCTCCAAGGCACGAATGTTATACCCTCTTTGCATACAACTGAGAGAGAAAACACTGAGAGAGGGAAAAATAATGACACATGCTCATTCTTCCAGGAGCCATGGCAGAGGCAGAAGAGAAGACAGGCGGGGAAATCTGACTCCAAGTCTCTTCTAGTAGCCTGGAGTATCTTACTGCTTCGCAAACTTTCCCTTTTTTTAATTATCAATAATTTGCATTATAGCACACCTAGGTGCTTCTGTCATGGCCAGAGGCCCAGTGTACTACGGCATGTAAGCACAGAATGAAAAGGCTGCACAGGACTGAGACAACTGAGGAATGGTTTGGGGTTTTTTCCTCATATTCTCAAGCTAGGAATCAAACGCCAGTCAAAAATGCCATGCTGAATATATCTACCTTTAGGCATGCGCTTAACTGTAAGTATATGAGTAATCCCAGCGGTTTCAGTTTTGGGGATTTTAATAGTTGTATGGTTTTCATAACTACAGGAAAAACCCTTTCCAACAAACTGCCAGTGTGACTCCCTGTTGTACTACACCACAATTACTGGAACATATTTGGTATTTCTCAAGAGGTTCAGATAATGAAGAATCCTCCAAATTTTCTATTAGCCCAAACTTAGGAATTCAGCATTAGGGAGTTAACAGCAGAACAGACAGCGTACGTTAGGTATTGCAAAAGAAAGAGAAAGAGAGGCAGAAATATTTATAAAATTTAAACCTCCTTTTTTTAAGTAAGGCTGTTTGTGAGCCCAGACTGCAGCTCAACCAATGCTATCGCACAAGCATGCTGAGTTAAAGATCTTATTCTCCTGTATTCCTTTATAATAGACAATATTTCTTCATATTTTCACACAAGAAATTTTTCTGAAATCTGAACAAGATTAATATTAAATAGGAAAACACACAAGAAACCAGTCTCTTTTATTCTTTGATGTGCTATTGGTTTAACACTGAATCACAGGCTTCTACCAAAAATCCACATCATTAGTTACACTTACAGGGAAATATTTTTTGAAAGCAAGGAAAGGTACAATGTTGTGGTCGCTTTGGGGTTTGTTTGTTTTTCTTCTTGGCAAACAACTAATTCTTTTACTTTATGTGACTAAAAATAAGCAAATGGGGTGGGAGGGGGAAGGGGAGACCCTTCCTATCAGGGAAGGCCATCAAAATTTGCTGCGTCAGAAATTATCCCAGTAAAAACATAAAAACACAAACAAGCACAAGGCACTGCTGCAACTCGAGCGGCCAGGCTGGCCACCAGCTTCGTGGGCCCAAGGACAGCAGGTGCTTTGGGCAGCAGAGGCTTTGTCCTCCACAAAGCCACCGTGACATTGTAAGCCCAAGAACATGGGCCAGCCCGGGCAGGATGTTCACGGGACATGGTGCTATTTCCACAGTCACTCCTAAGAGAACAGACTAAAGTAGCCAAAAGAACCGGAATTTAACATAGTTAAACAGCTTCCCTGTCACCCAAGCACGGGAGACAGAGCAGCCTCTGACAAAGAGCTGTCTGGCAGTGAAGTACCGGGATTAGCACAAGCACCCACTTGGTGGTGCGGGCCCCATGGTGACACAGTCTATGGTGCAAGCTAAAAGCAGAATAACAAATCTCCCTTTCCCTTGAGATACGTAACCTAATTTCTTAACGGCATTATTTCTACTAAGTTAAAATAGAGAAGAGAATTGTTCTCCAGCAATGCTGCCTCATGCAAGGCTGCTGCCAGCAACTTCCACAGCACAGGAGCAGTGAAAGATGCCAGCTGAGCTCTGGTCCGGCTGCCTTGTCCCTTCTCACAGCAAGAGCTCTCTGCCTCTCTGCTTTGCATTCCCTTCAGAGCACAGCTGCCTGCTTGGCTGGGAGCCCCATCCAGAGCAGGAAGAGGAGCAGCACCCACCCACTGCAGGGGCACAGTACTGAGCACTGCACAGCTCACACCTCTGCCGGGACACGAGACCATGCCAGGGACGGCAGAGAGCACCAAGCACTCGTACAACTCGAATCTATTCCTCATAGCTTTCAGTGAACTTCTTCAGGCTGGACTCGTGGCTTTGCACCCTGTGCTCCACTATGGATTTGAGCACTTGCTCCAACAGCCATCATTTCTGGGACACATTTTCAGGGGGCTCAAAACCCACCCCTCAGCTCACTGCAAATACAGATGCACACCCATGTCCCACGCAAGGGGCCACAGCCTCCCCAGCTGAGGTTCTTTCCACAAGGGTTTAACCCAAAGCAGTGGGACTCAGACATCAAGAAAGAGACTTGCCCTGCCCTAACACACCCCAAGACCTGCGAGTGGCCAGCAGTGAGTGACAGGGTTACTTTTCTGGTGGCCTGGTAGGTTAATTCAGCTCTGAAGGAAGCTAGGAAGGCAGCAGAACAAGGATCTAGGAACAGGAGAACTAACCCCATCAGATCTGCTCTCACCTGGAGCAGCAGAGGGCACAGCTGTGGGGCTGGGCCAGGCAGCCAAGAGGCAAAAAGCAGTTTCATAGGCAGAGTGTAAGGTAACAGCACCCTCATACCAGCCAGGATTCATCTCCATGCTCCCTTCCCATGCTGCTTTAACATATGTCAGTTTGCAGACTGTATTTAATCCGGGGACTGGTGTGTGTTTTTCCAACACGGCAACATCAAATCAAGAAAATCTTCAGAAGAAAACCAACTTGTTGGGATGTGCCAATAGAAGAAAATCGAGTCAAACCAGCAGCTGACAGTAGGAAGGACAGAGAAACAGATAAATTCCTTCTAATAAAGGGACCAACTGCCCTCAGCTTCCCAAAAGAGCAGGATTACCATATCCCCTCCCTGCCAGGGCCTCAGCAGCTCCCACCGTGGGCTGAGCAGTGGCTGAGGCTGGACTCTGGGCTCACTACCCAGCTGGCAGGCCCATCCTCCCCTGCCTGCTTCCTTCCCTGAAGGCACCTTCACGCTCTCCCCCAAGCTGCAAGGAACAAAACCAGCCAAGATTCAAAGGAGGAAAAACAAGTAAAGAGGCTTCATTCTAGGGAAGAAATCCTACCTGTAAGTATTCCCTGAAAGCAAAACACTCTCAAGCTTCCCAAGCTCCACAGTGGGAAAGATGCTATGGGAAGGGAAACAAAGCTGCTAGAAGGACTTCACCGGCATTTTCTTAGGCTACAGATATGTAGGAATCATCATGGCAGTTTCCCTGCCTGCCCCACAGTTTTCCCTTGAAACCATCATCATCTGTACATAAATTAAAAATCAAGCTCTTGGTGACTACCTCAAGAAATGTTTTCATTAGGTGGTTTGAGGTTTGCTAGGAGACAAGAATTTACAGCTGGCTTGTGCGCCACCCCCAGTGCTTGGACAAACAAGGAGAGTGGAAGAGACCACGTGCAGCTAGGCAAGATACTATTCTCCCAAATAAGACCTGCAGAAAAACTACTGCATTTTCTAAGGTTCATTTAAAGGGAGCTTTCCAATGGCACTCTGACCATAAAGAAACAATTTTGCTTCCTTTTATCTTAACACCGTGGGACAGAAAGGTTTCAGCAGCCCCTGCTCTGGAGGCAGCCAGGACCTCCAAAGCAAATGAGGACAGCAATTTCTCTACCTGCCTTTTTGTTTGCTCAAGTTTTGCATCACATTGGCTTTGCTCACACCAAGCAGAGAGCAGCAGGTTTTAAGCCACTAGTCTGATGTCTTCAGCTGTGCCACTGACTGCTACGACAGACAGAACATTTCTTGGATGGCCGTGTGTGGGGGATACAAAAACCTCATTTATAACTTGGCATCTCAAGGAGGACAGAGTGGTACAGCAGCAGGTGACAAATTAAAAGCTCATTTTTCTATGCACTTTCTTTGGAGCCACATTTTGAATACAGACCCACTGGCAAGGAGGAAAATCATAGCTCTTTATAAAAATATGCATTTTGTCTTTGGGAGAATTCCTGGTGCATGTCAGAACAGCCAGCAAACCCCATTTGTGAGCGACCTGCCTGCATAACAGCAGCAGCCCCACCACCAAAGCAGAATCTCCATACCAATTTCAGGGGGTTTGTCCCCCCCAGACCCCCGGGCAGCAGCTCCTGCTGCAGCCTGGGCCACCTGGCTGTGCAGCCTGGTGGCTCTGCAGGCAGCTCCCCCCTCCACAGCACCCTCCGGGCACTGCAAACCATGAACCCCACACCTCTGCTGAGCAGCTCTCAGGGATGGGCTTTTCCAGACCCTCACCTTTAAGTTCAGGCTTATTGCTGAATTTATTTATAATGAGAAGAATGAAAAAAAAAAAAGCTCTCTGTTAAGTGTTTATTTTAGACTAAAAATAGTAATCAAAATAAATCAAATGGAAGTTCTAAAACAAATTACATTTATCTGCTATCAAGCAGGAAAGAAATTAGGAAAGAAAACACCTTTGAAATTATAGGAATCAGGTCAGTGGACTCATATATAAGCATTGTACAAGACTCAGAGCCAAAAGCAAGCATTCAGAGTTTCATTTTAAAATGGCTCATAATGTATTGTACTGTGCTCTTCGAATATGCTCAGAATCAGACCACAGCAGCTTTTTAGTTTTAAAAAGAACAAAATGTTTGAGGCAACAACTTTGGCAGCCAGAGTTACCTACCTACTACACTCCCCACAAAGTATCCCTGCCAGAAACACACCTTTTTTTTTTCTGTGTAAGTCTAGTATAAACATAAATAAGGTGCAAGTCATACACAGCCCTCCTTCTGTGCTTCCCCATCCCAGTATTTTCAATACTCTGCCACATCCCACATGCCCTCTGGGGGAACAGCCTGGTCAGTAAAAGCAAAGAAATTATGAAGGGCAAAGCATGCCATTTTCCTAGAAATAAAGGAGGCCATGAGCAAATTACCCGACCTAAATGCATCCACAGAATTCAGCAATAAATAATACACAAGCTTGGCATTACTATGTAACCCAGTATCTCTTTACTCACATGAGTAACCTAATGAAGCAACAGAAATCTGAGTAATAGCTTGAATAAATAAATTAAAACAAAGCTACATTTACCTATCAAGCAAAATAGCCAGAATGCTGCTGCTTTCTTTAATACAGAAGGCAGCCTTTTTCATCAGAACAACTTCTTTGCATTTTGCAACCACATTAATTGGTCCAACAGAAGACACTGTCTATTCCTCTAAGCTTTCTCTTTCACTTATACATGAACACACACCTTATACCATATGTATTTGTGTATAGTCACACAGTAAGTGTTGACAGCCTACTTTTTCCACTTACCAACCTGCTCTCCCCTTCCCTGCAAAACCCTGAACAATTGTGAGTCCTCACAGGCCAAGTTCAGATACTGCCATGATCCTAAAAAAGTTGAATCACCAAGAACTGGATGACTGCAATCACACTTGCCCTCAAATGTCTCAGTAGTAAACAGAAAATAACTATATGGCACAACAAATGCGCTCCTCCAGGCAGGAAAGCGCTGTCACTGTCTGGTAAGAGCAGAAAAGCTATTTAGTTTAGGTCATTTGCATATGTACTGCTTATTTGGGTTTTTTCTGCTTATACAAAATCACACACTTTTCCATAAAGCTGAAATCACTTTTCAGATCTGTTCCTTGTCTCAGTCTTTAGATTTAAACTTACAAATAATATAGATGCAGCTCCAGGTAAAGTCAGTCTCTGTGCTAAAGCT
Organism: Regulus satrapa; assembly: GCA_013396955.1. Classification (NCBI taxonomy): domain Eukaryota; kingdom Metazoa; phylum Chordata; class Aves; order Passeriformes; family Regulidae; genus Regulus; species Regulus satrapa. The sequence continues at coordinate 1,929,850 of VWZN01006847.1, forward strand.
CTGCACCTAATTATCAGGCACCCTCTATACTCAAATGGCAACAACAGATTTCCTACTTCCCCTATTTTATTCCTCTCTCTGTTTAGCATTTCCAGTTCCCAAAGCAAGAAGTTGAGCCTTCTACCATGCTTTTTCCTCTACCACCTTTTAGTTTTCCCTTTTTCAGAGAGGAAATTAAAAGAACACAGAAGCACAGTCACTTTCTCCCATGTAAATCTGTACCTGCTTACATTGACGGGCATTAAACACCACCCAGCTCTCTTGGGTTTCCCCAATGCTCTCACAGCTCTGCTGCATCTTCTGCACCTTGAACCTTCCCAGTGCTCGCTGAGAAATCCTCCCAGCAGCAATCTGAGAGTCAGCAGAAGGAACAGGAAACACTCTCTCCAGCATTAGATACTAAATAACTATCCCACACCGAATCTCTTGGCTGCTCCTGCTCCTTCAATTGCAATGCAAAGAATGAGACTAAAACCAGACCTCCACCAAGACCTGGAAAAAACACAGCCACAAAAACAAGACAAAGCCTTCACCCCACAGCTGACAGAAGCCTAGTCCCAATCTTCCAACAAAACCTCAATTAACAGAGCTACTCAAAGAGCCTAGACTTGCACCTAAACATACAACCCAACCCAAATTGTTATAAAGAAAGGGGAAGAAAAATAAAAACCTATTCAAATTAAATACAGCACAAACAAACCCACATCCAGCAAACCACCTTCATATTGCACCACTCCCTTTTTAAAGCCCATGGCAAGCCTGTCTTCATTAACATTATCCTCATTACCACTCAGCTGCCCACCATGTGAAGCAAGTTCCAGCAATCAGCAGGTGGATGCTTGGCTAACCTGCCTCAGCAGTAACCCAGGAAACCCTCATCTCAGCCAGGTGAGGATCATCAAGGAATGAACAGATGCAAATATAAGTACCAGTCCTAGTGGAGAGTGCCTGCACCCTCGCCCCGATCTCTAAAGTACCTGTAGGCAAATACTACGTAAACCCAGTAACAGCTTCTGTGAGTCCAATCGATTGAGTGGTTAAACTTGTACAGTCAGCAGGCAACCAAGGGAGGCATATATTTTAATGGTAGATGTGGAAACAAAGGAATTTTGATTAGCCTTGGGACTGGAGGGGGTAAAAATACTGGTTTAGGGTTTTCCCAGGATATGCATATTAAGAACTTGTCTTTTTGCCCTCTGTGTAATTTTTTTTAATATTTGGAAAGCAGAATTAGGCCACATTTGACCAAACCTCCAGAGCCTAGCGGGAGCCAACAGAGACCAGAGTACAGCGACTTGTTAATTCTTGTACTTTTACTCATAACAGGATTTCACTTGTGAGCAGCGCATTTTCTGCAGCGCTATCAGAGGCTTGAACAAACCGTTTCTCTACAAGCAGGGATCTTTCCCTCTGCTTCGCTTTAAAACCTGAATGCATTGTTTACATTCTCTAATATGAACTAGAAATAACTTCTGTGTAAAGAAACTCCAACTGTTACACTTCTGAAGCAGCGTTCGTTATCAGTGCCAGACTCAAGGAGAGCATGACTGCGGGTGATGCTACAAAGAGAGACGAGATCAACCCTACTAGAAATTGCCCAGGAGAACACACAGGTAGGGTGGGTTTAAATGAGATCACGACTGAGATTATTTCACCTCCAGCATACCCAAGTGAGCCCTTCAGGACTCCTCAGTGGCCTCTATCCAGCAAAGGAAACACTTTCTCTGCCACAAAGGCTGCCTTACATTTGTACTTGCCACGCGGCTGCAGTAGCAATAAGTCCTTTACTGTTTGTTCAGCTCTTGAAAGTCCTGTAAAGCATTCACCATTCACCTGTCACACTGCACGAACTGAGCCCTTTGAAATGAAAATCTAAAAGTAAATGTGTTAGTCAACGGCTGCTGCTGCAACAAGAAGTGAGCCCGACACCAGCGCGAGCCTTCAGGCAGGTAATTCACTTCAACACGAGACCAGCGAACAACAGTATGTTTTATTTAATTAGGATGAACAGAAGAGATAAACCTCACAGCAGGGTGGGTAATGACAACATTTCAAAAATAATTCATGCCCAGGTAACAAAAGGGCATATTTCAATTACATAAAAAAGCTAAAAAGTTGACTTAATACATCCAAGGGGGAAGAGGGAAAAAAAATTAATAATTGTACTGCACATGATTAACAAGTGGCATTTACAAGCTCTACAAATTGGTCTTTCTCTTGCCTAATCTGTGGCTAGAAAGAAAAAGGTTTTCCTTTAAAGCAAGAGCAAACAATATAATGAAGGTACTTATGGCTAGACTCGGGTGGGTATTGCAGTGCTACCCGAAGTGAATTGTGCTGTGGAGAGCTAACGCCGTCCACCAAGCCAGGGTACCCCAAGGAGATCCGTGAGCACGCTCCAAATGGCAGCGCCCAGTTTCCAACACCAGCGCGTCCCTTTGTTTGCATTTTTGAAAACAAGCCTTTGCAAGAGGTCGAAGCCTGAGCCTTCTGCAGCTAGAAATGTCACAAGAGACCGTTTAGTCCCTGCACGTCCTTCTACTCCCCAGAATGATGTGACTCCAAGAGGCCACCATAATTCTCTGCTGCACGTATATATATCCATCTAGGTGCTGTCAAGAAGACGTAGTACTTAAAACTCACATCACTTCATTTGTCTAAGAGAAAAAGGAGCTAGCTTCTCTCCACTTACTAATGGACACCAGGAAAGAAAATGCATGAGAGTCTACTTGTGGGCTCTAAAAGTGTGTGAACAAACGCACACAAGAGCTCAGAGCTGGTCCTCGCTTGGCTCCGGCTCCCACCCACACCCTGCGAGTCCGCGTCCACCAACGCAAGCACCAAAGCCAGGCCCTCCCCTCCAACACCATTTGTCAGTCAAGATTTAGCAGGAGTCTCTAATAGGTTTTATATTAGTAGTATTTCATTTCTCCAGCACATTTACTAGGATACAAGGGAATATAATAGCCACGCTTTTCCAGAGGCATTTACGGAGAGCATTGATGGAGTGATTAGGACCTGATATAGGCATTTTATAAGAGGGCTCAATTATTGTGGGTAATTAATAATCTTTTGTGTAAGAGAATATTATATTATATTATATATGACGCATGAGACCTGGAGATTATTTATTTTTCCAAAAAAAGGTGGTTTGCATTTTTCAAATGTCATAATCGCCTCAAACTGATTCCACAAATTGGAATTGGAAAGCAAGATAAAAAATAACCGATTCAATAAAAATAGCCAAGTAAACAATTACAAGTGCACTTATCAAATAGAAGCAAATATTAATTCTACAGAATGAGAAAGTCTCTTCATTCACAAAGCCAGCAGGTGAAGTAGGGTTTTTAAAGTGTTTACTGTAGTAATTGATCACTGAGTACCACCTCAAGCATTCAATTTAGTTAATTTAACCAAGCTTAAACCACTTACCCACATTTAACCTAAAAGTTAATTTGGCACCAAACAATAGATAAAAGCAAGCCAAAGCTACATCTACGATAAGACAATCTGTATTTATACAAGCTTAACGCATCTACAAAACATCATTTTTACATCCAATTCAGAGGATGGCATGAACATCTGCTTTCACTTCAAGACATTAATTTTCAATTATTGAGGAAAAACAAAATAAATCCTGACAAATTACTGGTAACTGCAGAATCTTTTGTTACTCTATTAGTTTATAATAGTAATTTAGAAATCCTACAATTAACATCCTACAAGAGGTCTCTGATTTTTTTTTTTTTTTTGCATGTGTCATCTGAAGCAATTCAGCAGTGAATGATGTTCTTTAACTTGCACTGATTGTACACAAATATTTTTGAAGAAAAATGTAGGATGAATTCTCCAAGACCTGTACAATGGTAGTTGTTCTTCTTCAATGGCTTTAGACATAGCACCACTAAAAATATGAGATTTCTATTTTCTTCCCATTTATATTTAAAGGTTTTGTGTTACCTTTCCCATTCTCTTCAATTTTTGGCCATGTTCATTCGTTATATTCCCTGAGACCAATGGGAACAGGCCGCAATTAAAAGGTGTTTGCACACAGGCAGGAGTTTCAATCAGTAAAACCAGTTAAATACCACCCAGATCCCATCCAGGAGAGCATACCAGAGGGAGAGAAAGGCAGGAAAATGGGACTTGTGGAGTTCAGAGGAGAACGCTGCTAGGCTTGTAGCAAAATACACAGGCAAAAATTAAAAACTGCAGGCTAATCCCTGAAGGCAGTGCTCGGAATACTGCATGGATTCAAACGCTCTCAGGGCACCAGCCCCGCAATGAAACACCAACATCTCCAATTATTCCTAATCCCCCAAAAGCTACACTTGATAAAGAACAATCAAGAGCATAATCTTATTTGATATGAGTTTTATCAATTTTAGCTGCTGCTTTCACTGTATCAATAAAATTCCACCGAAACTTGAATGAACTGTAAAATTAAAGGATAATCGCACAAGTCTCTCGTATTTGGCAATTATGATTATGCTTGTCAAAATTTAATTTGTAGAATGTACTGTTCCAGTACCTTCAGGTTCTTCTTTATCAACTGGGAAAAAAGGAAAATTATATCTTTAAGACAAGTATGAAAGACATTGTTACTTCCACAGTCAACTCTGTAACTGAGCTCCGACATTGTATAATTGACTTTGCAAGCAGAACAACAGCAATATAACAAAGAAAATGTCAGTGTTTTCACAGCGCTAATCTATAGCACTAGGAGGGCCTCCTGCTGTCAGCCAGAGCTGACAATACAATAGCTTTCAAAGGGATATTACCATCATGCTTTTATTCTTGACATCAATCAAGACAAAGAGAATCCTTTTCACAAGACATTCAAAATCAAACCTTTGTATGAGCAGATAGGTAAAACAGCATTCCTTTAAAGAAGATCATTCATAGCAATCAACTAATTGGAACTCAGAAAATGGTTGAAGTATTTTTATTTACTTTGCAGATAACGAAGTAATGAGCAGCCCCCCTTTTCTCTTCTTGACTGACACAAATGAGGCAGGTAGGGTGTGAATCAAAAGTTTCTATCAGCGTTTTTTGCCGACAGAAAGCAAAAAAATATGACAGCAATTCTGCAACTTCAAGTAGGATAACAAATCTAGAGTTAATTAGTGCATTCTTTTGCAAAACAGTTTGATTACTAACTAGCATGTTTATGCACAAAATATCCCCGCAAGCTGACAGCAATTTGCAGAACTGTCAAATTCAGCAGCCAAAGTGCATCTGATGCTTAAAACCTTGCGCCAATGCGAGCCCAGTCCCACAAATGGCAGACCAGTAATGCCTCAATTACCATGACATGGGACTGGAAATCCGCGGCTCGCTGCTACCCACATCTCAGCACGGCGCCTTCCAGAACCACCTCCGGGCAGGAGAAGCTGCAGTTTGACCAAGGGGAAGAAGGAACACCTGCCTTCCTCAGCCCCCCGAGTGGGCTGGGCGCCCCCGCTCCCTGCAGCTGCCAGCACCAAACAAACTTCCAAGGACAGCAGCGTTAATATCGGTGCCCATCAGCTGTAATGGGGGACAGGACAAAGCCTTGACGTTGACAGCTGTGTTATGTTCTAGGGTTCAGGTCCACGTGGTTATAACAACGCTGTGTGAGGTACAACTCTTCCTTACAGAGAACTGAAAAAGCTCTCAGCAGTTGAGGTTACTGGCAACAGGGCAAGAGTCTGTGTTGAGGAAAATCACTTTCATGGGCTTCATCTGTGATGCCAAGTAAAGCTTCAGAAAGTACTTTACCCCATCACTGCCGTCCCCTAAGTGTTTATTTTGTAAACCAGCAAAAACTCAATACTCCCACTTTTATTCCATTCTCATTGATGTGAAACCACCTTCCTTTAAGCCAACATTGTCCCCAGCCATCAGCTATAAGGTTAGTATGTTCAAGTTTACACAAACTAATGGTCAAAACAAATCAGTGAATTGTATTGCAAATCATAAATCCCATGTCAGAGGGGAAGCCCAGGGCAACTGCTGAAGTTATAGCTGCAGGAATTGCTCTAAGTTTCTGCCAGGCTGAACCTGAGACCTGAAAATACAGCACAGGGGCCACCTGACCTGCAGCTGTGCTGGCATCCACTTTGGCTTTGCTATCACTTCATTTTCAATAACGCACATCTAAGACTTGTCAACATTCAATACTTCTGTCAAAGTCAATCACTTCTTTAAAGTCAGCACCGCTCCCACTTGAAGTGTAGGCAACTTGCTTTTTGCATGCAGAATAATCCCTTTCATCACAGGCACAGACTGATCCTATTTCAGTGCATAATCTTTCTGAATGGAAAAGGATACACAAATCTTGTAGTGGTTAATAAATAGCAAAGCTCCTATACAAAGTGAAATAAAAGATGGAAAAGGGAAAAATGTTAAATTATTTTAAGTCCTAATGCCACACGTATATCCACATAATTTATGCTTGTTTTCTTCTCAGTTGAATTGGGAAACCTATGACCTCAGAGTGCCTTTATTTATTACATCTCAATTATTTCCATGGAAACGTGTACTGTGGCAATCTACTGAGTTGCCAGCTCCCTAGACCACAAAATATATACAAGGGACTTTTTACAAGCAGAAGATATGGATGAATAGAAAGAAATTAATAATTTCTTTATCCTACATGATCATATGAGCTACCTCCTATTATCCAGAATTTCACCCAGATTCAGCTCATTCTTAGACTCCCTGTTAGGCAGCTCAAGCTAAGACCTGTAATTTACATCCAGTTTATGCTGAAGCTGGAAACATTTATATTTTTTTTTGTGCCTAGAGACCTCAGAAATATTTAGAATCTTTAAAAACTGGGCTTTACCCAGCTCACTGTTGCAAAGACCTTCTAGATATTTCTGCATTACAGGGATAATGTTTCTCAGCTATGACTTGCCAGTAAGCTACATGCTTTAATTCATAAAAGTGATCATGCAAATAGTGATCAGTCGTATATCAGAACTGGATTTAAAATGTCACTAGAAAATATCAACCACTGGCAAGAGATATTGCAGCCTAAAAGTATTGAGGAAGAAAACAAAAGAGTAATAAATGGTAAATATCGAACATTGCATGTCACAAGATGTCAAGGTTTACTAACTGAGCTTCTACAGTTTGCAAATACTGTTTGCACTGGCATAGAACTGTTTCCTGAATGTTAAACGTGACACTTTAGCGCAGGAAAATATTTTAAACTCCAGAGGCCTGGCCACTAAATGTGATCCCCTCATCCGAGAGAAATCACGACCCAAGGCCTGCTCCACTGTTCTCAAACTGCGTTTCTTTTACTTTCAAACAATGTATTCCAGAGCATTCCCTAGAAATAGCTCTATCTCTGCCCTTTCTCCTACCCAGAGGTTGTAACGTTCATCTACCAATTACTGAAGTAGCTCCTTTAGCAGATTGTCCGGGATTGCGGAGGGTTCACAAAGCCACGCTGCAAACCTGGCCCCCAGCACAACGTTAAAGGTGCTCTTAGTTTGGGGAAAAATGATTTAAGGGGGGTCGACAAAGATGAAGGACCGACTTTACAAAAACTTGATAAACATTCGAAGCACATACAGCTTACATGGCAATCATCTATTAAAGAATGGATATTTCACAAATAGTATAAAATGGCCCGGGATGGGGTTTCAATTTGTTCTTTAGTCGGTCAATTAACTGCACGCAAATTTCGTCCACTCACGAGTAATTTAATTACAAAAGCTTTGGACTTTTTGTTTCATCTTCTGGGCATCCAAAGTTCTGATCCTTTTGTGCTTCTACAACAAAGCCTCCGGTCCACCGAGTTTGCGACTTCTGCTTTGTGCAGAGGACAATAAAACCTTCCCCAACATCAGCTAACCTCCTCGTGGCTGGGAGCGAAAGGCTTCGGGAATCACGCTTTCTCTCTCGCACCCATTCACTTAAAAGTCAAAAAGCTGGCAAGGCGTGCTGCAAGTACGGCGCGGGGCTGGTCCCGGCCCTCCCTTTACGTTTCTCCAGCAGATGTTTTCTTACGGAGGTAAACAGCAGATTTTAAACACCGCTTCGCTGGGCATGGAGAAGAATTCGCGTAGTTTAAGGTCTAACCTTTGCTCATAAAGCCGTCACTAAATTTGGCCATTGTTTCTTCAAGCCCAAGCAAATTCTCAAGCCCTATCTATCAAATCGGCTTTAATTCTCCCCTTCCTTCACCACCCTCCTTACGCGCATTGGACGGAAGGAGCAAACAGACGGCGCTACTATTCCCAATCATAAAGGAACACTAATTTCGGGCTGACCGGCTAAAACACGAGTGAGCTCATTCCTCCCTTCCTCTGCCCGGCGATGCGCCACCACCGCACCCGAGCATCACCGCGAAACTTTCCTCGCTGGCCGCCCCGGCGGTGCGGCCGGCTCCTCTCATCGATTATCGCGACACGTGTCGCCGCCGAGCCTCGGCCGGCACCGCGCTGCCCCCGCGGCCCC
>VWZN01006847.1:1948387-1973156 GCA_013396955.1 Regulus satrapa
TCAGGGCGCTGCCGGCCGGGCACACTCCGGGGCCCGCTCCGGCCGGACCGCGGGCGGCTTCAGGAGCGCCGGGGCCCAGAGCAGCCTCGGCGGGGACAGGCACTGCGCGGCCACGGGATTTCATGGCAGAAAGGGTGTTTCACTGGGTTTACCACCCGTTTGTTCTACTGCGTGAGGAAAACGTTAATCAAAATGCAGAGGAGACACAATAGCTGTACAGATACATTAAATATCTCGTTACTACGCAATAAATAATTAATAAAGTTAATCAATTTCACCATACTCTGGTCAAGTAATACCCTTACAACTAATCAATAGCAATAAGACATAACATTCGTATGAGCCTTCTCTTTGCTGTGTGATCATTAATAACCAACAGCTGAGCACTTCCGATACCGCAGGCCAGCCAAAAGTTCAGGAAGTTTCGATTACATCAACGATTCTGCTTTTAGTTTGTGAAATGCTCCCGAAGTGTCCGGCATATCTAACAGGCTGGGGTTTGCCAATGAATTTAGGTAAGCTAAGTGCCAAGCTTCTCTTCACTTTCAGCGGAAACAAATTCGCAGCAAGTAAGTTCAGGTCTTTTCAAAACCTTAACCTTCATATTCTGAAAGCTGCACATCGATAGTGTCAGGTTTTTAACCCTTTCCTAATTTTAGCAGGGAACAGGGTCCTCTCCTACATGAACAAGGTGAAAAAAGGACAGCTTGCAGAAGATTGCTTATTTGTACAAAGTTTACGAAAGTTTGTATATAAAGTTTTAAAAACCATCACAATTTCTCCTCTGGCATTTGCAGACATCTGCACCTGGCAGAGCTCTCAGCTGGAGGCTACTGCAGGGCTGAGTCATTTCAGAAGGTAGCAACAACTGTCCTGATTTCCTCAGGAGTTAAAATAGTTCCCAACACACAGCAGTTTGTTTCTTGTCCAGCAATTTGGACAGGGAGGTTTGCTTCCCACAGGATGAGACCCGGTGTGGGGGGCTGGTCCTCCTTCCAGGCCTCACTGCCCTGGGTGCTCACACTCATGTGGGGGCTCGAGCCTGTCCCTTGGGGGAAGCAATGTCCGCTGCTGTCTCGGGCACTGCCATGGCAGGAGGAAAAAGATGCCTTGTACCTCCAGGGGTCGGCGGCTCCAGCCCGGGGATGGGCCCTGCCTGGGGGTCCTCATGCCCCTGCTCTGCCCTGGGAGTTCTGTGGTGGTGCACCCTGTCACCGTCAGGGTGGCGTTGAGACAGGGGTTGTTCCCAAGCTGTTCCCTCTGCAGCACCTCCAGTTCCTGGGAGCTACTAACATCAGTGTGAACAAGGAAGTTTGCCTCTTTGGGGTATTTTTAGTAGTCTCCTGCCCAGTGACCACAGGACAAAGGCAGCCTAGCTGGATGACAGCAGGTCGCTGAGACACAGTGACACTTGTTAACGAACCAAAGCTTGCCCAGTATCAGAGCTAGCCATGGCCTAGTCTGCTCCTAAACCCTTGTCCTGGCTCCAGCCCACCCTTCCCCACTGCAGGGAGCCCCAGCAGTGTGTGTGAAGCCCCCAGGGCAGCAGTACCACATCAGCCCATCCTGGCTGCAGTGCTGAGCTCGCAGGGTGCGGATGGCCAGCACTGAGCACCAAAGAGCCACAGGAGGAAGAACAGAAGAGCTTTGCAGAAATATGTATTTTTACATCAGAGTCCTTTTTATATATATATAAAAACCTCCACCCTGCTGTGCTAGGAGAAAAAAAAGTCCTATGGGCATTTCAGACCAACCTATTTTATTAATGCAAACAGCCAGATTCAACATGCCAGCCAGCCTGAAAAACAAGAGGCTGAGAATGAGGAATGTATCCATGGTAAGCACTCGGCAGGCCCGTCAGTCACATCACTCCTAGCTGGGAATCAGAAATAGAGGCGGGCAACTGAGAGTGATGCAAAACAAAGATCTCTGTAATTTGGAGTGTTTTCTGCCAACTCTGCCTGGGGCTGTACTGTACCTGCCTTTTCCTTACTGTCAAATGACCTGAGCACTCATGGACAAAACTGTAACAGCAAACGTGTTTTGGATATGGAAAATATTTGTGCCAACTGCTGCCTGCATTTGCACACCTGAGTGTGCAGACTCAGAACACAGCTGCATGGAGCCACGGATGGGGCTGGCTGGACCTGTCTGCAACACTGTGGGCTTTACACAGCCAGATGTTAACTGTCCTGAGTGGCATTGGTGTGGAATATTCATTTAGGAGTCCAGTGTGCAATTTCAGGAGATTTAAAATTATTTAAGAATAACTGCATATTAAAAAAAAAGTCTGCCAAATGAACTCTCAAGAAAATATGTGAAAAATTTAAACCTCAAGTCATTAAATATTCAGAGTGATGTATTTGCTTAGCTCTAATCAATGTCTGAAGAAGGTGATAAATGCTGTTTAGGAGCAGTTCAAATAGCAGGATGGGTTAAAGTTAAAAAGAGAGTTATATCCCAGGGTATTTGCAGACAGTATAGGGAATTACTTGTCCAACAACAGTACAAAAAAAGGTTAGGATAAAAGACTTTTCCAGATAAATACAATGGGTTCATTCTGATGGCTATGTCTGGAGGTGCAGACACCAATCCCTCAGGAAGCGCCGTCCAGGCTGGGTGCTCTCTCCAGGGACACCCAGCAAAGAGCAGCCATCTGCCCTCACAGGGTGTTCTCTTCCACTGCCCACCTGAAGAAGCAGGCTACCTTTGATTTCACTGCCTCTCTAACGCTGTCAGAAGTTGGTACAGATACACACACACAAAAGAAGGCTGCAGAGTCCTGTTTCACTATGAAACCGCACCAGAAATCCCTCTCACTATTTCCATTAGCAGAAAATATGTCCATGAAAGCAGGGCACAGAGGACCAGAGCAATACTGGCAGAGGCAGGAGCTGGAGCAGAGACAGAAGTTAGGCTCTGGAGTCAACAGAAGTGTGGCTGGGTTTTTGGTGAGTATTCTATTGCTGTGGGGCAGTGCCTCTCTGGCTCTCTGTCCATGAGAAGTGCACTTACCTCTGAGAACTGCACATTTGAGCACATGTCATGAGGAAAACTATGCTCTTGAATCACTGCCTCAGTTTCACCAGGATCAAACCAAGCCAATAACTGCTATGTCTCTCTAGGGAATGCTCCATGATTTAGGCTGTATTTGGGTCATAAGAGACTTCAAAGGTCCTTTGAGCAAAAGCATTAAAGTGCTGCAAAATATGACAGGCGCTGGTAGACAGCGGCCTGGCAGTAAGGCATGCCTGAACTACAAAATTCTAATCTTCCCTCCCCAGATGATTCTATCAGTTTTGCAATCACTTTTGCAGCTCTTCCTTGAACTCTTCCTTGCTCTAGGTATTTTTTTGTACAAAATGAGGTGCCCAGACCCATCATGCTCTGACCCTGATGAGAACCTAACACACGTGAGTGGTCTCAGAGGAGCGCAATCCCCAGCCCCACTGGAACCCCCTTCTCCCAGTGCCTGTGATGATGAGCTGGGTATCCCTCAGGAGCCAAGGACTTCACATGAGGAAGAGAAAAATCTAAAAATTATGGAAGAGACTTAGACACTGTCAGAAGACAAGCCATAAAAAGAGCTGGCAAAGAGTGTTACTAAATATTTTAAGATCAAATAAACCTGACATTTTAGAGGGCTCTGGTCCGTTATTTTTGTTCAAATTATATGTGCATCTGCTAATAAATACCTCTGCAACCATAAACACAAAACATGAGAGGGACAGAGAAGGAAAAATCTTGCTGAACAAGGGAGTTACATACTGTAGGAATGCAGGAGTCTGTGATCTGCGTTATTTCTTTGCTTAAGGCCACCTAGCAACAGCACACAGGTTAATCCTCTGCAGACTGAACAGACAGCATCAGCCAACAGGAAAACAAAACATCCCTGCTAGAAAAAAAATCACAACAAGGATTACCCATTTGCAAGAGGGTTGTAGGAACAAAGAGCAACAAATAAGAAAGAGGTATACATAATACTCCTGCGAAAGGAAGATTTCTGTGTAAATAGAGTTATTGTCCACCTTGCTATTAAAAATACAAAAAAGAGCTTTACAACATTTACAGAAAACCTCTGTGGGAGCTGTGGGAGCCCTGCTCCACAGGGAGCTGAGATGAGCTGTGGTCAAGGCTGGTTGCCATCTTAGAGAGCACTTCTAAATGATAAATTGAGTGTCCTCTAAACCAAAAAACAAACCTCTGGAGCCCTAACCCTTCTGCTAGGGGTTAGCAGCACCTTCAAGGGCAGGTTCAGATCTCTACAAGCATTTCTTGGATATTAAGACATACCATCACTTTCTTAAAGCCATTGTTCGCAGTGACTCAGCCCACTCTCTTTGCAGCGCTGCCAGGCTCCCCCACACCAGGACATTCTGCAAAAGGGGCCTGGGAATAAGAATTAACTCACCAGGAGATTCCCACCGTGCCAGAGCTGCTCCACGCAGCTGCTGTGCCCTGGAGGAGCCAGCCTGCAGGGCTTGCTGGCCCCACCACCTGCTGTGCCTGCAGAGCCTGTGCTTTGCAGCACACCGGGTGGCCTTGGCAAAGCTGCAGCCCAGGAGCTGTGCTGTCCCCCTGACATTGCCATCCCTGCCACTCCCCCAGAGGAGAGCCACCAGGGATGGGATTTTGGAGGAAAACAAGGCGGGAGGCCGCCGCTGCTTGCCAGCCCGCTGCAGTGCTCTGCCTGCGTTCCCGCTGCCCGCCTTCCTCTCCGCCCCGGGCTGAGTGTCACCTGCTGCTCACCAGTGCCAGCACAGCCGGCGCTGTCCCCAGGGCAGCTTCTGACCCAACTTTTCTGAGGGGTCTTTGCAGCACAGCACAGCGTCCTGCGCTCGCTCAGGGATGGCGGCCAACGTGGTGCCACACGTACCCGCGCCTCTGGGAAGTGATTTATTGAGGGTTTACTGTTGCTCCTTTTCTGCTGTTCACCAACAGATGGTAGCAGCACCGCTGCTGTCATGCCAGGCCTGAAGCTGCTCGCAGCAGGTGATGATTTCTGCTCTGAAACTTTTCCTACTTGATGAAAAGTCATGCTTGCCCATCTCCTTGCCCCTCACTAGCTGCATCTTTAGCTCAAGTTCAGAGAACAAATTACCTCCCTGCACATCATATTCTCAATTCAAAGCTCTAGGGAAGGACGTGGGCAGTTATTGGGGTTGAATCTCTCTTCACTGAGGTTGGTGAATCAAAACACACCTGAGTGCACCAGAAATGCCTGGGCTGAATGCCCCAAACCTCCTGCTCTGCATGGGGCTGCAGCATTCTACCTGGCTCTGCCCACAGCAAGCAGCTCCCAAACTGTGACCAGCACTCAGCTCAAAGCTGGGCATCTGCAAGACCCGAATTAATTAATTAATGTAGTATTTAGGCATTATTAGACAAAATTCCAAGCATTTTGTGCCACTGTTGCACTGGCCACTTGCACAGGATGGGGTCTGAGGCACTCACTGCCTTTGCTGAGTGAGCACCAAAGCCAGTGGAAGCTTTGGCTAAGCAGGGTTTCCTTAAGATGGAGCTAACTACAGAGCTCGGGATTTGGTCTGCAGCAAAACTCCTCTGCAGAAGGAAAACAAACTAATGAACACCAACTCCACTCCAGAGGCTTCCCCTAATTCTGTAAAGTGCTTTGAGGCTTGTGAGCAGCTCCAAATAATCAATAATACCATTAACAAAAAGGTGGCCGAATGGCAGCTACCTCTGATTAAAATAGAGCCCTTGGTGTATTGCAGCAAACAGCCATGTAGCCATTTCTCTGATCAGGAGCAGGTCTTTCCTAGCGTCATATAATTCATGTTAAAATCGCAGCAATAAGGCAGACTGCCTTGCAGCTGTTCACAAGTCTTTGGAGGCTGCCATTATACTTCACCTTTTTAATGCTTTATGTATTACAGTTTTATTTTCACCTAAGGCTGTGATCCTAAGCTTCCTCACAGCCTTATCTACAACTCATATTTCAAAGCCTAGTTTTCCTGCCCCCAAACGTAGAATAAAATAGCTTGCAAAAAGGACTGCAAGGAAGCTGCAAGTTCTGCAGTTTTACAACCCTTCTCCATCAGATCTGTATAGGTACTATTCCTCATGGAGCCAAAAGCTTCCCAGAGAAGTACTGTAGCTAGAAGATATTTCTTGACCTGGTGTACACTCTGTCCACCCCAGCTGGTGGAGAGATTATGAAATTTTAATTGGACTGAGAGCAAGATATCACTATAATTGGAGCCCAAGTGCCTGCCCAAGCCTGAGAGCTATGAACTGCTGGAAATCCTCGACAGTGCCCAGTGGCCACAGTGCCTGAACCTGCCTGTGCCCCTGCACAGAGACGATACCCGTGCTCTTCTCCACTCATGCTGCAGCCACTGGTTCCCTTCCAGAAATAAAGAGCTTTGCAAAGAAAGAATGCGCAGGCCCCTCCGGGTTTCCACCTCCTCTGCGGCGACACTCGCAGCAGCACAAGAAACCATGAGAATAACCTAGCTCATCCTATCATCATCTTTTGGGAACGTATGTTCCTTGTCACAAAAATGTCTCTCTGCTGCAGTGCTGGCAGCGGACTGTCACTCCAGTGAGCTGCCATCCCCTTCCCCAGTGCCTGGCTGGACAAGCCTGCTGTGGCTGTACAAGCACAGTGGTCCCGTGGCAGGCACAGCACCTCAGGTGGATGCGCTCCCCGGTTCCATACCACTATCTGATGAGACACAAACCAAGCAATGGCTTCCACCACCTCCAAAAGATAGGGCCATTGCTTGGAAAAGCAGGCGTGCTGGAGGAATGCAAATGGTGGGACTATTTATTATTCACATAGGTGCTCAGCCCTTAGCATGTTGCCTGGCTCCATGTAATCATAAAAATCACTCAGCTGAGTCAGTGATCCAAGTGTAGGCCCTCAGCCCAGGGACTCAAATTATCCCAGAAGGTCTGTGTTTAAACATTCATGCCCAGATGACACTTGCTCACACAATACTTTTTAAATCTTTGCCAGACATGATGAGAGATCATCCTGCATATGTCATATATAAAATAAGATCTCAGTTTTCCTTGGAAGCCCACACTGAATAATCTTCAGGAAAACAGGGTGCTACTACAAAATAACAGTCTGAATGCTTAGCAGAGCTTGTCTTTAAAGGTCAATGCAAACCTCCCTTGCATAACATGCTCTTTTCCCTGGGGAAGTAGAAATCCAAGCTTTGAGGCAGCCAAGTGCTCCCCGTTCCTAACAGGGCATCTGCTAATAGGGTGGCCTGCTGTGCTCCCCACTCTGGCCATCCCTGCTGTGAGGGGCTTATCCCGCTGCTGCAGCTCTGGGAATCTCGACTCCTGACACCAGCACTAAGGAGGTGGCTCTTGCTGGAACACTGTTGCTTTACAGCGCATCTCAGCAAAAACTTTGGCTTCTTTTCAACCTGAGACTCCATAATACCTCAGTGGGCAAACGGCCCCATGTCAGGGCAAGGAACTGGTTTTCCCCAGAGATTTGGTTGGCAATGGTCTTTGTTTAAGGCAGTGTGAGAGACAGGAGACCAGAAACACCTTGTGTCCCCGTGGCTGCTGCACTGAGGCCCAGTCTGTGCTCTTTGAGGGAAGGTGCTGCCACAGGAAGGCTCTGACGTCACTGATGGGGTCTGCAGGTCCTTCATTGTCCTAAGAAAAGGGGGATTTCTGAAAATACAACAATGACCTGAAAAAGCAGAAGGACAATTTAAAGCGTTTCTGTTGGGCAGAGGTGCCCTAGGGAACACCTGAGCACATTTTCTGTTATTTTGAAACCATTGGACAAGTTCCTGGCCCCAGCTAAAGGAAATGGCACAAGTGGGATTGGCTTCGCTCGGGTCTCTGGCACCAGCAACAAGAGTGTGTTTGGGGACTAAGGATGAAATGTAATTTGGCTTATGTGCCTGATCTCCTTTAGCATCAGGATTGCTAAACAAAAACAAAAAAAACCCAAAACAAGCAAACAAACAAAAATTTTAAAAGAGGCCCTTGTAAAATGGACTGTTTGCCTCATATATAGCATTCATTGAAGCACACCTGGGATCAGATGTACGACCCCAAGGGATGACCCATCCTATTTAGTGTTGGCTTGCTCCTCATACTCTCTCACCTCCCCATAGCCCACATCTCCCATTACATCCCAGCAGAGCTGCAAACCTGCACACAGCACCAGGCACAGCTGGGCCATGCTCTGCCCGCTGCCCCCAGCCAGCCTCCAGCCCACCTGTGTGGCAACCACAAAGGGAAAGCAAACAAAATAACCGTAAGAAAATGCTTTGCATTTTCGTTGCAGTTTTCATCTGAACAAAGCATTTTACAAGCCATGGTGAATTCAATTAACAAAGTCTTAATTTCTTAATTCATTAAAAAACAGAGTCTGCTTTATGATCTCATAATTGAAATCAAGTTGCAAGACACTGACTAAATTCAATTTCTTCTCATTTTGTGAGAAAACTAATGAAAAAGAATATTAAAAAAACGGAGTCTGTTTTGAGTGGGAAGGGAAGGAAATCCACTTCTTTGTTATAATGAGCTATCTACATTTCTGCTAAAACATTCTGCAGTCATGCCATCCAGCAGGCATGCTCTGTGAATCTGAAGGCAGAATGAGGTCCCTGCCCTGGGAGCACAGTCCCTCATTTGGGAAGAAAGCGGCCTGGAAGCTCTGATCTGCAGCCAGAGCTCATCCTGCAGTGTCGGGGTGGCCCTGGAACAGGCCTGCCCAAGCAGCCAGGGACCAAAGGCAAACAGTAGCAAGCCCCCAGTTAGCATAAATAATTGGCTTTTCAACATGAAGGCCCCCACAGTGACTTTCCCATCGAGGAACTATGTGCTACTAAGAGACTTAAAGGTTGAAGGTTCATTACTGGGACAAGTAGACCACGAACTTTTGCAAAATGCCTCATCGATTAGCATCATCTCTTGACCTAAAAGAGAAATTCTATAGAGAGCTGATAGGAAGTTGACTCCTGCTGGGGTTTCTTGCTATTAAGCATTATTATTATTGCTATTACTATTATTATTATCATCATTATTATTGATTTTGGCTCATTTTTTTCTTTTTTAAAGGAAGTGTGGGGGGGAAAAAAACTAAAAAAAAAAACCAAAAGAAGAAGAAAGAAAAAGAAGTTCAATGGGCTTTTCATCAGTCTGGCTCCAGGTAAGGCTACTCATATTGCGAGGCAAAATAGAGTTGCACATACAGATGCTATTAATACTTCCTTTCTAATTAAATTCCACAAGAAATTGTGCAGGATATTTTTGTCCCCATACTCATTCTAGTCCCATCATCTTTTGATTAACTATCCTCATGCACTAGGAATTAAGGTGTGACCTCTAACTTTTTTTGAGAGAGATGTGCTGTTTTTAATATTAACAGCTCCATCTTTTCATTGTTCCTTGAGCAGGGTTGGGAGGAGAAATATAATTACACACAATGGGGGTATAATTCATACATTAAAAGTGACATTAAAATGATAGGTAGCAAAATATAACAACGTAACAGCTTGTCTGTCACTCTTAAGCATTGCTGGCACCCTCCAACCCCATTGCAAACACATCCCTGGAGGGAGGGCTGCAGGAAGGCCTGAGTGAGATGAACACCCGGAGACCTCCCGGTGCCCGGTGCCATGGGGCTCCTGGCAGGGATATCCAATTTAAACTCCCGGTGGCTCTCTGCTTCCTGCAGGTGCCACATCCTCGAGCTGCCTGCTGCCACTGCCCACACCACCAGCACCCGTGGGTCCCGCTCTCCTGACGAGAAACCGCCCCAGCATTGCCAACTCCTGAAGCAGAATCCCAGCGCTTCCAAGAGGAGATAACGTTATGCACTTTGATGTATCTGGGGCACGGGAGGGCCTCCTAAGTAGCACACAGGAGAGCAGCTCTGCTGTCTGCGGCACGGCCTCCTTCCCAGAGAAACGAGCTGGCCCCGGCAGCGAGGCGGCCAAGCACCCATCAGTGGGGAGCACATCACGAGGGCTGTTTGCACAGAGCCAGGCCGTGGGCACCAGCTGCCCACGAGGCAGGGGATGCCTGGGTTCAGCCTCGGCTCTGCCGCAGTGACACGTCTGGCCTGGCAAACCATTTGAGCTTTGCCTGCTTGCGGAGCCTGCAGCCCAGTTTCACTTGCACTGCTTATACGCAGCTGAAGAGAAACTGGTGCAAACCCCCAAGCATGTAAATCTGGGGATTTTTTTTTTTCCCTGCTTTGCTGCAGGGCACTCCCTGTCAGCATAACCTAAATGCAAAACGCTGTTTGGAAACTGAATTAGGGCGTCATCTGCTGAACACACCAATGTCCGGCATCCTCCCCTTCCTCGTGGCTGCCAGACACCCCTCTGGGGTTCCTGTGCCAGCTCGCAGGCAGATGGGTTCATGCTGATCTGCCCTAATGTGACCCTTTTGGGCTGAAGAGAATTAGAAAACATCCGTGTGGGTGGGACCAATCCCCTGGGGAAGGGGGCACGGTCTCCCCAAAAGCCCAGCTGGCTCCAGAGAAGGATGCTGTTCATGGACAGGCTAAGCTAGAGCTTAAATGGCTTCAGTGCATGCCTTCCTCAGGCCACAAAGAGCTTTCTTCTGAGTTTAAGTGCTTTGGTTAATGATAACCATGCTTTATCTAGTATGAAAATCAAATTAACTTAAGCATATGCTCATATTTAAGTGTGACTGACTCCTTGGTTTATCCCCACAAAGAGAAATCTGCAATTACTCCTCTCTTGATAACCTTCCTGTGACACTGGGGCCACGCTGCCTCTCCTGCTTGAGCTTCACAGACTCCCATTCTTCACGTTCCTCAAACACTAATAGTAGATGTTGCCTCTGACAGCAATTAGCTAACCTTCAATTAGAATTTTTTTCAAGTCCAATTTTAAGACCTGAAGGTCCTGATGAATTAAATACAAGTTTAAAAACATCAGTGTTGTTACTGGGGGATTCTGAAAAGGTGCAGGTCCATGTGGAGAGGAATTTGAAAATCCAGACATATTCAGCCTGAAACCGTATATCAGCAGTCAGCAAAAGTCTAGGACCAGGAGCTGCACTGTACTCAGAATATTCTAGGTAAAATATGCAAATTTTTCACTTTTGTCTGGAGAGTGAAATGTGTATTTTAAGACCAACCTGTTTTGAAGAGCGCCAGCCCTTCTTGCTCCCTGCTTTGTACACCCACAGGTCTCATTTAGTCACCAGTTAACTAACTGGGAAGTGACTCTGGTGGGGGTCCCGCTGCAGCGAGCAGATTTCTTTTCCTACACCACTGTGCAAATGGAACTGCAAGATTTTTGGGTATTTGTTTCAAGGAAAATGGATGATAGGAGCTCTGCACAGCCAGAGTGCACACCTTGCCCTCTCCGAGCCCTTCCCAGCCACTGCCCCACACCTTGGGCCTGCCAATTCAGACAATTTCTCCATGAGGAGCTGGTTTCATCCCCACAACCTTTTTTTGGTTTTGCCTTTTTTTTTCCTTTTTTCTGACATTGAATACTTTAGTGCCATTCTTCGTCGCTCTTCACCACATAAACATAAGGAATTAACTGGCACCAGAAGCAAGGTTTTGCTACGTTAATTACAGCAGCCCCAGTTCTTTTGGAGCGGTGTGGAGCAGCACACTGCGGCAGCCCCAGTGGAAAACAGATCACCGACACGGTGCTGCGCTTTCTCAGGCTGCGGCACCGGGAGCAACCCCAAGGAATTCGCTTTTCTTGATGTCTAAAATTAACTGGAGGAAATAGTACTTGCCATAGTGGCTACCCCAAATAAAAATACCAGATGCTTCCCGTGGCAGAAACGTAAACTGGTGTGATCTGTAATTTCTCTGTCAAGCAAACCCGGTGTCTCTGTGGCACGACAGCCTGCCCAAAGAGTGGACAAGGGTGACTGCTCCAGCATCCACCCCTCCTTCTGCAGCCCCATCCTGCATGAGGCCTTGCTTCACTCTTGGTTTGTCCCCCCCAAAACAGAGAATGAGTCTCAGTCCTCAGGTACACTCAGTATTAAATAAAATCACTTTCTGTGTCACCGTAACTTTCATGTCAGCTGGTAAATTGTGGTTACAGAGGTTAGAGCAATCACTGATGTGTTCTTTCAGGCAGCACGCACATAGAAACTAAAATGACCACATTGGGGTAAGTGGGCTTCATGTTAATTTCTGGCAACCTTCAGAATGGTAAGTGTAAGACTGGAAAATAATGCACTCCTGGAAAATGTAGGACAGTTGGGATGTGAGGTTAAATTTTGTGATCTATAGTCAGCTGTAGTTTTATGCAGTCTTTAAATTAGATTCTATTTTCCATGGGCTGATGGCTCCTGCAGCTTGGCTCCTTGTTGGCAGGAAAAGTAAAAGGATGGTAGCTCTCCTCTTGAACATTTCTGGGTGTAAGCTGGTATTTAAACAAAAAATTAAAATATTTGGGTATGCATTTATCCCACAGTATTAGTTCTTCTTTTTCCTCATACATTTCTATCCACCATTCTCTACAATTTCATACTCCTGAATCCTGCAAAGCCTGAGGTAAGACTATTTAATGGCATCCATACCCTGGATAGACCTTCAAAGTGCCATTCCATTATCTGATCCCAGTGCCCCAGGAAGCCCTACATGATGGGCAGCCCAGTATGGTTGTATAGCATGGGGAGTAACAAACTACATCCAGCTTTAAAAAACTCTCTTATGTTAAAGGATAAATCTGTCTATCTGTCTGTCTACCTAGTAATTACTCCAAGATACTACTATTCAGGAAAACAGGCAGCTTGAAATTCATTGGTAAATTATATATATAGCATTACCCTTTTAATAAACAAAGTACATATCTAGTCAAGATGTTTTTGAGCCTCATGCTTCCATTCTCCATGAAGCCTTTACCTGGATTTGCACATTTTCACATTTTATTGTTAACATAAGATTTAAGTGCATATCTAAGGGTTTAACAGTGCAACTGGAAAACTCTCCATGGACCATGAGTCATTAGCTGCAGCTTACAGCAGATGAGCACTGAGCCTTTGGAGTAAAAACCAGGGGATTGTGCTTATTTGGGGTGGCTTGCAAGCGCAGAGGGGAGCAGTGTTGAAGAGCGCAGGTCTCACCCTAGAATATCATCCCCAAAGAGTCCGTGGTCATGTGGTATCCTGGGCACACAGAGCTGCTGCATCATCACCATGCTGGCACGTCAACCCATAACTTTATTTATTAAACAACGCCTCCCCATTTTTATTTTTTCGCCTCCCAGCATCCTCACATATCTTGAGATGGCTGTTCAATACATGTGTCTCGGCAGAAAATGAAAGCTAGAACAGAAGACGCAATGCTCTTCCTTCAAGAGAGCCCAGGGTCATCCTCCACGCTTGTTCGTTCGGGTTTTCTGCAGCCTTCCCTCTCGCAGTGCCCACCAGCGCTGGGCACGGCCAGGCTGCTCGCCCAGGCGCTTGCGAGAGCCACTGCAGGGCCCAGGTTTAAAGGCTGCTTCTGAAAACAGGGCCAGCAAGACTGACCTGGGATCTCCTCAGCAGGGCCAGGCAAAGCTCTTGCAAGCTACAAGCGCCAGCAGCAGGCTGAGCATCCTACACAAGCAGCTCCAATCCATCAGGGATTCAAATTTCAAACCCCCATCAGGGTTTGTGTGCAGGAGGGTGGCGCTGGGGCATGAAGAGTGAAGGAGCCGGAGGCGGATGCAGCCCCCAGGCTTTTTAGCCACACTCACTCCCTGGGTGGGGGACTGGATTCATTTCACCTCCAGCAGCTCTGGGAGGCTGGCACTGATGGCACAAACACCAGCCACAGACAAGATTGGATTTCCTCAGTGCCAGTGTTCCAGGGTGGCAGCAGGAAGTGCCCAGGGAGCAGCTGGGCGTGCCCAGGGCCAGCCACACTCTTGGTTCAACCGCTGATGTTTCCTGCAGCAGGAGTGAGGTGAGATCTTTGAAAAGGAGCTTGAAGGAGGTGAGAAAAAGACACAGAGCCAGACACAGCCTCATTTCTGCTAAGCAGTGCCAGTGGAGAAGTCAGCGGTGTTGTTTAGCCAGCAGCAGCAGCAACTCCAGGCACCAGCACAAGTGGCCACCCACCATGAGCTGCAGGAAGTCCAGAAGAGCACAGCGAAAACCAGGGTCACCACATTTGAGCACATCCAGCTCAAATGAGCCTGTGTTTTGGGGAGGGCCACTGCAAATGAGCTGTGCATCGGAAGGTCCCACAGAGTCAATGGCAGTTGCAGGCTTCTCTGACAATCAACAGTTTTACCCTTTTCTCTCATAATGACAAGGTATTAACAGGAAGACAATAGTCCTTACACCCTCCAAAGTGCATTTGCAACCTGATGGACAGGTAACAGACCCAGAGGGCTCCCAGCAGCAGGATGCCTCCAGCCACCCAGCGCCAGCAGAAGAGGTGCCTTAGTGGTTCTGAATAATTATTCCCTGTGATGCTATTTCCCATAGTTTTAAGAGCTAGTGATATATTTTACTGCTGTCCATCTATTAGATTTTCATTTCCTCAGGAACACAAGCGCTGAGAAAGGAGACAGTGCAGGCTCCCTGTGATTGGACATGAAGCATTGGCAATAAAAGCTTGCAGCAAGTTTTCATTTTCTGCTTTCTTGAGCTAAGTTTCTGGAGAACTGACATCCATTTGTCAAAAGAAATTATTATGAAGTGATACCTATGAGCTTATAAGCGAAACCTATTGACTTACTGTCCCTGCAAAATTTCTTCTCAACTCTTTTCAACACAGCTAAGCACAAAGCTGGCCATGTCCCCAGGGAGCAATTCAAATAAACTTTTAAGCTAGTACCAATGCCCAACACACCTCATTCCAGGACTGGCAAGACTTTCAGAAACCCCCTGGGAAGAGCTGTACGAGTGCTGCCGTGGAGAGCTGTGAGATGCCCTTCCCTCTGATTTGGTGTGGTCGATGCTCTGGGGCCATCACACAATGTCTGGGTGGTGGGTCACCCAGGGGATGAGTTATCTCTTTCACCCATGCAGATGATGCAGCTCTCCTGCAAACAGCAAATCACTCTCTGCAACACTCCATCCTCAGAATTACGAAAAGAGCACGTAACATATCCAGGACCTGCTGCTGAAAGAGGAAATTATTCAGCAGAGTGCAGGGTAGGCTCACAGCACACAGGTAAAGACACACACACAGGTGTATTTCGCCCCTTTTTCTACTCTGCAGAACAGCCCAATGCCTTGGCAGAGGAACAGAAAGCCGTGAGTGTGGCAAACCTAAGCTTGCCATGTGCTCCAGGCAGGCTGGGCTAATTTGGGTGTGCAGTGCCCTGTGCCCCTGCCGTGTGCTTTGCGTGGGCAGTGCGCACAGGCTGCGGTCCCTGGCAGGCCGTGGGATGAGCCAGCCCCCGCACACCCAGAGCCTGCTTCATGAAACTGCACTCTGTGATGGTAGGAAGTCTCCTGACACAGGGACAGGAAAAGTTTTGGCTGTCTTTTTCCCTTGTCATGTCTGCTGCCGTTATCCCTCCTTGCACTGAAATAAGGAGGTCAGCCAGACCCACACAATTAGAGGAAATTGTGTAAGGTTGACCTTGTACCCCGCCAGGTCCTTTCAAGCGTGGGCAGTCTTTATCAGTAGCAGCATAGAAAACAGAAGAGATGTGCTTATAGGTGGGAGAATGAGATTGTTAAGACATTTTTTCCCCTCACTTTCCACAAACCAAGATAGTACCTCTGCTACTTGGGTGAACTTAGGTTATTCCCACTCATATCTGGCAGCCCGTGGTTTCCTCCTTCATCTTGACTTCTGCTATTTTCATTCTGTGATGTCTGTACTTTTGCACTATTGGGAGTGGATTGTGTGTGGATCACTAACTTTTGGACAGGTCAGCTATCTCAGCCTGAGCACCACTAGACGGATACTAATAAGAGGAAACTAATACATCAAAGACAATTCTCTCTTTTACTCCTATATCTCTCTCCCAGGCACGCTGCTTTCTTCTGCTCTTGTTGTTGCTGCCCTTTCTCACTCTGCGTTTATGCTCTGATTTCTGCAGATGGAGCTGTACCAAGAAGAGGTGAAGATTGACTTTTTAGGTCTGCTGGAACTACACGAATGAGCCTGCGTGGAGCCTCCCCTTCAAAAGGGATCATGTAGAAGAGATAATGGATCCTACAAACTCCGCATCAAATTTAACGAAACAATTACAGCTGTGCCTGTTAGGAGACAGGTGATGGTGCTGTGGGGAACACATGGATGGAATGTGGAAGTGGCTATGGATCTAAACCCTGTAAAGGATAGGGGTTTCCAGTCAAATTAAGTCATTTGACAGCTGGATGTGGCTGCAGCTAATATTTGGCCCACGTGGATCTAGAAAAGCATACCATGTTTGCCACTTCTTGGCAGAAGTGCAGGAGCCCTGGAAAGGCTGAGCAAACACCCCTTCATTTTGTACAGCTTTACAAGACCCAAGAGTGGAAACATGGGGGGTCAGTGTGGTTGCTACGAGCTGGAAATAAGTTTTTCCAAGGACATTGTCTAAACATAAGGTCAATTTCCCTTTATTCTGAGACGGTAGAATCTGTTGCAGGGTGTGACTGACCGATATATAACAACTGTGTACTTGTCCTACCCACCAAGAGACCTTGTGTAACTCAACCCAGTGACATGAGTGAGTTGGTCAGGCAGAAATATTTGGGACCAGAGTGCCTGTGGCCACACTGACCTTGGCTGCAGACACGCACACGTCTCAGCTGCATTGCTGTAGCTGCCTCCAAAGGCCGAGTTTGACTGGCAAAAACTCAGCTACTAATGGTAATCCCTGAAAAGGAACTGCTCCAGCCTCACTGTCAGGCTGGCTCACAACAGTTGCAGCTAGGAAAAAACATCCTTTACCAGTAAAGGGAGTACTCTGGTTTTGGAGTCAACAGGATACAATAACCTGGATTCCCAAAATACTGTTTCTACTGTACTTTGAGGATTTCCAGGGCAAAAAGCAAACATCTCACATGGCAGGAAGAATGTGCTGGAGACTTCCTGTTTCTGCTGCACTGACAAGTTACAGCAGATAAGGCTCTAAAGCTGAGAAATTTGGTGGTTTAGACCCATTAATTCAAAGTAGTTGGGCCCTGGGAATTTGGTGCAGGTTTGTCTGCATTGTGACCTAGGATGCTTTCCCAAAACAATTTGAGTTACCTTCTTTGGAAACACATGAAGACAAAAATAACCCACATGACAGAGGTTTATGAGGTCACCACCAGGCCTGGGGAACAGGGTGGCAAATATGCTGATTTCCAGCAGCTGACTCAGTTTGTGGGACAGTTACAGATGCACAGAACTTTTTCCTAACCCCTCTCTTGGCTTTTTTGTTTGTTTGTTTGTTTTTAACTCAGTTTAAGCGTCAGCCATAAGAACAGCATTATGGCACAAAGAATAAAAATATATGAACTGCACCCAGTCCAATCCAAAGTGCTCAGACAGAGGGGAGAGAAGCAAACCAGAAGTGCATGACAAATTAATGGCTTTGCAATTTGTCATTACAGCAATGGTGTGAGTTCAGGTAAGCAGACCAGGCTGTCTGGTACCAGCCTCAAGGCACTCTGAGCAGATAACATGTGCAACACGTTCTTGAAAGACACAGCCTTCAGAAATAGCTTTCAAATCTGTTTTCAAAAGTGGTAAGTCCTTATTAAACTAATGATTCTAATTAATTAAGCATATTTTTATTATCTTAGCAAACAAGTGAGCGCACAAACCCCAAAGTTCAGTGACCAGTTACTTCTAGATTTTTTTATGCACAGGCTATTTGTTGAAAGCTGTTTTAATGGCTTGTGCTAAGTAAAATGGAACAATTCTCCCATTAGTGCAACTTGGAAACGGATCTCACTTGTGGTTTCCATTTTTCAGATGCATTAATAACTACAGTCCATATTAAATCCCAGCATCAAGGACTTATTCACGTCTGGTTATTAACAAGCCAGTGGGAAGTTCTGCCTGAGCCCCAGGGCACCGCTGGGAACAGGAGCCAGCTCAGGCATCTCCTGCCCGGGGCTGCTCATCACCTTACAGCCGTGCCCTTCATCGGGCGGCGCGGCTACAGCACGGCGGACATGGATCGAAGGCACCCGTGGCCCGAGGCAGCACAGGGGCAGGGCACGCTCACAGGGAGGCCACTGTGCTCCCAGCAGGACACTGCCAGCCTCTCCCACAGCTGTGTGCAGGCACCTCCTCCTGGAACCCCGTGCCCGCGCTGAGGCTGGCCAAGCTCATGCCGCGGCCTCCTGCCATCACTCGCTTCAGCACAACAGCCCAGCAGCTCCAGCCTTTGCTCTGTGCTTTTGGCTCATGTTTGGGTTCCCAAATACAAGATTCATGCAATATTTCAAAGACAAAACACCAATCACCTCTAACACTGCTTGTTTCGACATTTGTATGTGCCATGTATTTTCCCTGGTGGTTGTACAGAGAAACGATGGTGGATTTAAATATTTTCAACACAGTTATTCTCCTGAATGTTTTCTGCTAGCTGAAAAGTAGTATATGAGGGGGGAAAAAAAAAATCAACATTAACAAATTCAGATTTGACCATTGGGGTCAGAAAACATCCTCCCACGTGGCAGGGTGGTCCCATCCTTGTGTTAAGGAGCTCACAACTACCCACTCACAGCAGGGATCTCAGCCCAGACAATTTTCTTCAGTTGTGATCTAACACAGCTGTTGTACCACAGGCAAAAGCAGGATCGTCAGTTCACTGAAGAAGGTGATGTGCAACTTCTTTAACAGCACCAGTGGAAATGTTTCCACCTCCAAAATTTTTCTGTGTACATCAACCCTTCCTGATCAAAGCAGGGATGTCAAGGCTGTTTTCCAAATGCCTCTGATGACAGACAAGGCAGGCACACAACCTAGAATGACTTTGGTGCAGATCGCAGGGACCAAAGTCCTCAGGAGGACTGGTCCTTGGAAAAGAACCGCCTCTGACCCCAGCAGTATCTCTAGGAAGCACAGCTGGCTTCAGCTGTCACCGAGTCGCTGGGGCAGGCTGAAGGCCACTACAGCCCTTGTAGTGTTGAGTCAAAATTGACAAAAAACGAACCCAGACCACTTTGTCTGAAAGCAGCATGGAAACACTCATATGTTCCCATACACCATCGGGCCTCTCTGTGGGAGAGAACAGGCATTGAGTAGTGGGAACATAATCCTGACTTCAACGAGATGTCACCTGGGTTTGCCTCCATCCTACCAAGCCGTAGCTCACCAGCAGTCATTTTTGGAGGCACTGGCTGTCTTGGGCCTGCCCATAGCAAGCCCCCACATCCTGCCAAGCCCCTGTGGTGGCACAGCCCTCCTGCTGGCCCCCACTCGACCACCCCCGCGTCTCCAAGCTCTCCCCGTTTGCTAACATTCCCATTAGCTGGTAATGACTGCCATTTAGAAAACATATTTCCTCCCACATGGTTCCAGAGGGGTTTGAAAACGGAGCGACAAGAGCTCAGCAGGGACTGCTCTGCTCTCTGGGGCGAAGCATCGCGGCGGCTCCAGGGTGCACTGCAGCCCAGGAGGAGTCCCACGCACCAGCACTGCTTTGGGACGGCGCTGCCAGCAAGGGGCTTGGCACCGGGGACACATTCCTGCATGCAGAGCACCCCTTCAGGGGAAGTGAAGCCCAGTTCGGCCAGAAACCCTCAGGCATCAGTGGTTGCTGATGGTGGCAGCGCTGCATCCCGGCGAGGGAGGTGCCCGGTGGGCAGAGGCTGCCCAGGGAGCACCTGCACCGCGAGGGGCTTGGCACGGTAGGTTTGCAGAACCTGCTGTCCCACACCCGTCACGGGGCAAAGAGCCGGTGAGACAATAACCTGACAAAATTCGGCCACTTTCCTAATTTTCTAAATGTCCAGCCATTAAGTGTTTATTTCAAATTCCTTGCCACGGAGTCATTACGCATGCAGGTGGAGAGGAAAGTGAGCTCCACGGGAGGCTGACAGTAATTCTGCATTAGTTAAGCATTAGATGACAGACGTACAAAGCAAAGCCATTACTCCTGTCAGCCGCTCTGTCCCAACTCCTGTCCCCATTGTGGAGCTCCTCCAACCAACAGCTCCGGAGCACCACATAAATGCAGGAATGAAAGAGGGGGGAGAGGGGAGGGGCTGGTCATAATCAGAGGTGAATGAAAGCAGGGAGAAGGATTTTGTCTGGAACACAGTTTGGCAAAGTGTTACCGTTGCATTTATTTGTTTCGGTGCCCTTCTGTTGAAGCGATATCATGGATACAAACCTTTCCTAATGCACCCTGGCCATTTAGAGCAGGCATGCCAGAAGCAATGCTTACACAGACTTCAGATTGCTAAATATTAAACATACTTGAATTTATTTGAAATTCATCACATTAGTAATGATATTGTAAAACCACAAGAAGTCCCTGGAAAATCTGGCCTCCAAATAGTTTTGACTAAATCACTTACTACATACAAATTAGTAAGTACTATTAATAGAAAGAGAAATACATGAAGAGATCACAGAGTACAGCCAGGATCCAGAATTGTATAAGAGATCAATGAGGTGTTTTTCTGCAAAGTAAACTTTAAAAAACATTAAATATATAGAAAATCAATGCAAATTACAATTTCCTATGATTACTGTTACTGGGAGCAAAATCAAGGATACATGGCGCAAATAGCAAATTCTTTGTAGCATTCTTCAGCCCTCCACGATCAGCCTGTCAGAGCCCTCACAAGCCTGAGGACTGTCCCATCACCAGGACCCTGCAGTTCAGAAACCTCTTCAGAGCTATAAGGAAGAATTTCCAATGTGGCAGAAAATCAAACTGCTGTCCTGGACAAGTCCTTGTTTGAAAGGCAGAGCAAGTCTCAGGTAAGTCCTTCCTATTGCATTCTATTTAATGCAGAATTATGTCCAGGAACCTAAATAGAACATTATAAGGCATTTAAAGACATAATAAGGCCAAAAAATCCACACACCCCCCCCACCCCAAGCCTCCATTCTTGCTGTTTACCAGATGATGTCCATGCTAAAAGCTTTTGCACAAGCAAATGCAAAGACACAGTGCGAACAGGACCCACACTCCCTGTGTGTCAGTTTGCGTGAGGACCCCCACCAGCACAGAAAATGATGTCCAGGAAGAAGTAGAATGTACCACTCTCTGTGATCCTGGTGAGACTCAGCTGAATACTTACATTCAAACATCTGAACAAGATCTGCTGAACTTTCAGTGCAATTAAATCCTCCCGATACCTCCTGGTGCTATTTTTGCCCCAAATACTGTCGCTGCTGTGCAGCTTCAGTCCTCTCACTCTCTGTGGACAGACAGTGTCAGCAGTGAGGATGTTTCCCTTTAAAAGCACCTCAGAACAGCTTTTGTCTGCTTTTACTTTCTTCCATAAATGGGCCATACAACAAGAGGAAAGAGACGATGGCTGACACAGTGGCACCTGGATGGCTCTGCGCACCTGAGTCCCCCAACAGCACCAAGCTGCCTGAAAGGCTTCTTTAGGGGTGCCCAGGTCCAGCAGCTCAAGCCATAACCCTTTCTGTGAACTAAGCTAATAGCAGAGGAGAAAAGAACAGTGAATTTTGAGAAGCAGAAACTTCCTATTGTATTTCTTCAGTTTTAAGTTTAAATCTAATTCAGAGATGAAAGCACCCTTTAGTCTAGCCCATGCCTTTAGGATGTCCATGGAAAGGCACAGAACACACCTCACACCCACCACACTTTCTAATGGTCCTGAAGGGCTTCTTGCCCAACATGTGAAGCCTGTTCTACTTTCCCTCTCTCCTCCCACTTTTAACTACTTCAGCATCACTCACCTTTTAATGACAGACTTCAATATTTTATTGCCCTATACCACTTTCTGTTAAACCACCCTTTATAATTTCCCTCCTGCCCGTTAGATGCTCCCCCTTAATAAATTATTAAAGCATGTATTTAGATCACAGAAGCAAAGGAATTAGATTACATTGATCCACGGCAATTTGCTCTCAAACAGTTTCTTCATGAAACAACATCCCTGCCTTGCTTCATCCACATCGAACTGAAATCTCACCTCCAAGGTCTCCATCAGCCTGGGAGTCAGAGCGGGCATGGGGAAGGAGCACACTGTGCAGCAGGGATAACCAGCACGGCCCCGTCCCCAGAGGGCAGGGCCTTTGCAGTATCCAGGGAGGGCCTCACAGAGAGGGCTATCAAACTTGGGAAAGAGATATTTCCTCCT
Organism: Regulus satrapa; assembly: GCA_013396955.1. NCBI lineage: Eukaryota > Metazoa > Chordata > Aves > Passeriformes > Regulidae > Regulus > Regulus satrapa. Next base: position 1,970,561 of record VWZN01006847.1, read on the forward strand.
TTTGGCATCCCATTTCTCTCTGGCAGTGTTTCTCTTAAAGCAGAGACCAGACAGAACTGTAATGAATTTCAAGGCTTCCCTGAGATACCGATGTCTCCACACTGCCTTGCTCGCTGGCTCGGGTGGCTGTGGCACCTTCCCAGTGACAGTGAACTGTCACAGGCCTGGGCGATGGCAGCATGACCACGACCCACAGCACTGTGGTGGGGACAGGCAGAAGTGGCAGGGGCTCACAAATGCAAATGCACTGGAGAGAGAAGGTAAGGGAACTTCTATCCGCTTTTATTCATAGAAAAATGTGCCTCCCAAACCTTGCAATTCTCCAAAACATTCCAGGTATCTGCATCAACTTTTTTATACAGCAATTTATTTTTAAACAGAAACCAGCAAAACAGACAGTGAAGTGTCACCTGCAAGGTACCATAAATTAACAGTACCAAAAACCAGCCTGTGCCTCCAGGGAGCTTGAAGTTGTGCCATTGGAGGGCCAATCCACAGGAAAGGCTGCGACTGGCAGGCAGGTTGGGATGGCTGAAGGAGCCCTCTGTCTCTTTCTGGACAGAAATGGGGCCCTCATGGGTGCTGAGCTGAGCTCAGTGCCCACCTGGGAGTGGGCCCTGCCCCGATGGCTAATTGCAGATGACACTACATGGGCAAGACCCACCGAGATTCAACAACTTGCCTCTGTGGGGAAATTTATCTCCATCCAGCTTGGTGTATTCAAAGCAGAATAGCTATTTCTGAGCAACCCAATCCATTATCAACCTTATTCCAAGCTCTAAAATTAGCCCAGGCTGAAAGTACAGATGAAGACTAACATTAATCAGGTAATTCAGTTTGTGCCTAAGCACGAGAGGTGACTTTGCACACCAGTGTGATAAGGATTGTTTTCCACAGTTGAAAAAGTATTCTGCTTCTGAGGGGATGCATTTTTCCAGGGCAGACAGGCCCAGGACAGGCACGGTCCACCCTGCCCTGTCCCCAGCAGCCCTGGTGCACCCCTGAGCCAGGTGACCTCCTTGACACAGCCGTGCTCCACCCTGTGGAGAAAGGAGCAAGTATGTTTCTCCAACTACTTCTCGGCTCTCCAATAAGGTAATAATGGGGATCAGTTTAACTCTAGAAATCAGCAAGAATTATTGGAGAGGTGCACCAAACAGCAGCAGCCAGGACACCTTGCTCTGCTGCACAGAGCTTAGCATTGTGTGGATAACTGACCTACACCATAGTCACCCTGCAGAGCACAATTATTCTAATTTTGTTGACTTCCCACATGAAAAAAAAGAAATTTAACTCTATCCTTCAGAGTTCCATTTGAGGCTTGTGAGCAAAGAGATTTCAAGTTTGTTTTGCCTTGTGTAGGAAGACAGGAGAGAACCCAGAATGCCAAGAGGGGGGGCGGGGGTCTAACTTGGGGAATTTTGGAGAAAAACAGCTGTTTAAATGCTGTTGCATTTATCAAATCTTTCAAGAACATATTGAGGAAACTGTTAACAGATGAGTCAGCCTGTATTTGCTGTGTGTTCTCATAGCAAATCAAAGCAACACACAATTATCTGCATGATCTGTATCGTTTAGGTGGGCACAGTGCTTCCTGCACAGGAGGTGGAGTGCTCCTGGTGACCGGCCTGCCACTCCCACTGCTCCTCAACACTGAAGTCGCCTCTCTGGGACAGGCTGGGGTGGTGGGCAGAGCCACGGGAGTTTGTTTCTAAGTTTGGGGCAGTTTTGTATCCTTGTTTTTAAAACTCGGAGGTAGCCAACAAAAAGTATCAATATCTCATCCAAATCTAATTCACTAGATAGAATCTTCCTGCTTTTGAAGCAAGTTTTAAATTTTGTTACATGTTCTTATATGAATGCTCCAGATAGGAAGGACAAAGAAACTGCAACCCAGAATCAACTTTCTGCCCCTGTGCTTCCAAGTTCATCTCCACAAGCTCTCAGTGGCAGACTAGTTGTAGCACAGATGCAGAAACACGCAAAAATGAAACGAAACGAAGCTTTAAGTCAAAATTCCAGTTGAATCAATGAGAGCTGATGATTTCCTCGGCCTCGTGGAAAGGCCTTCCAGTGCCGGCGCTCGCCCATCGCCCCCGAGCCGCCACGCACAGCCCCAGCTGTTCTGACTGATGCTGCCAGGATACGGCAGGGGGGCTGTGCGGGACACCCCTCAGCCTGCGGAAGGAAGTTCTCTGTTATGCGGCTCTCTTTTTCCTTTCTGTTCTCTCTGTAATCATCAGCCAGAGCAGGCTGCATAATGAATGGTGAAAAATACCATAGGATACGGTATTGGTACAGACGGATAGCAGGGAAACAATACAACCCTTCCATCATGTTTTACTGGCATAAGAATCCCGACCTGAATGCGAGAACCATCCCAACCGAGCCGAACAATGCTCAGACGCATAATTTCAATTCCCCTTCTTGCTTTTCCCCCCCGCTCCTTTCTTGTCCGATGGCTCCCAGAAGCCAAACGCGTCCTGCAGCGCCAGCATCCTGCTGGCCGCCGCGCCCGCCCCCCCGGCAGGGGTCCTGCTCAGCCTCCCTGCCCGCGCCCCGTGCCCCCCCGGCCCGGGCTCCCTGCGAGCATTCC
>VWZN01006847.1:1979149-1993846 GCA_013396955.1 Regulus satrapa
TTTTTTTGTCTTTGTTGGTTTGTGTGGGTTTTTTCCCCTCTGTATTTAAATGGCTGAAGTTTCAAACATTATTTCCTTTGTGCAGAGGCATGCTGAATTTAGTTTTATGTTAATTTCATGTCAAAACTCTTAGTAACTTTAATCTATTTCACTTGAAAAGTAAGCATCCACAGAAGTGGATGAAGTTCCACTTGTGTCCAAGTGCAGATATAAACTGGTTTTGTGTTTTTTAAGCGCCCTTAAATTTCCTATTCACGTGTGAAATCCAAGGCCCAAGCTGACTCCTAAAATGGCAACATATTATTCCTTTTCCCTTTCACACGCTTCATTTCCATTCTTCACAGTGCAGGTAAGTCTTTTGCTCTGTTTCCTTGGGATACTTGCTTTCAGCCCCTTCTCAGGACAGAGGGATTAGTGTTTAGCAGGGTGGAGGCTCCAGAGCTGGAGGCCACTGCAGGGCCAGCAGGACCCCATCAATCCCCAGAGCAGTGTCTCACCTTCCCACTCCTCACTTTGGAAAGAGAAATTCTACACCATGACAGCGAACTCTTTAGCAAAGTTCACCTCAAACCCTCAACCTCAAGTGTTAAAAAAGAAAAGCCCTTAAATGATACAAGTTATTACATTTAATCCCTTTGGGGGAAGTGGGGAATGATTTTGTGATTAAGGACCTACTGTGGGGCTCAAGAGAATTAGTTCAATTCCAGACTCTGAAACAAGCTTCCAGGTTCCCCTGGGAAGGCCTATGCAATCTCCTATCTCACATGGACACTGGCAGGGCAATTTGTAAGCGTCTGCAGCCCTCAGACATTGTAGTACCAACAGCGAAATAAATTCATAGTTAGCAGTTAGGTGAGGTTCAATAATTTTGAGGATTAGTTATTCTACTCAATGAGGGCACTACCATTACACCATCACTTACCACAAATCATTCTTTAAAATTGATATTAGATTCTTGAAAAATAGTAAGCTACATTATTACTTACTCCTGGGTTGACAGGTAGTTCCTAAGGGTTTAGTTAATGTATTAATGACAATGATGAATGAATGAAAAAAGCTGCAAGATAAAAATAAATTGGCAGGTCTTACAGAAAGACACCACTTTTAGTTCTCAAGCATAGGACTATTTTCTATGGTTTGCACTGCAGAGAAATTTTGTTCCATTTAGATTTATAGCTGGTATTGTTCCTCGGGAAAAAAGATTTTTAAAAAAAAAAATCTATCTAATTCATAGAATGAACAAATTTCATAATGAAAACTCACCTGACAATGAGTTGTGATAGAGAAAATCCAGCAAGCACTATCACAAAAAACAAAATACTGAAGACACTGTAACCTTCTAGACAGTGAAGTGCTGCACTACACAATGCACTGTGATATTAGGCAGTCTATCTTGCAAAAAGAACAAAATTATTTAATTACTCCGATATACTGATAAAACCACAAACTAGTCATGTTCTTTGCTATGTACTACCAGTGGAAATTTTCTCCTACTATTATGAAAAACAGCTATCACATACCAAAAATATAAAGCAAAAGGTACTTCACATTTTAAAAGACACAATAATAATTTTAAAAATTCACTCATTTCTGCAAAGGTGCTGTGCCTATTACGGTTGGAGGTAATGATGTATCTAATGCATTACAAAAGTTACTTTCAGTTACTTGACATATTCTTCACATACCTCTAAACTATTTTCTGTATGAAAACAATTGTCTCTCTCAGAAGATTGAAAAATCTACAAAATTTCAAGATCAGCGTTGCTGGCATGTTTGTTTATGTTCAATCTATAACCAATATTTTTATCTTAATAGTAAATATTTTGACAGAACATCTGGCATTTATTTTGCATGTATTAAGTTCAAGTATACTTGATATTTTTGTGGAATGGGTGTTAAAAACGTTTAAATCTGATATTTTATTGGAATGTATGTAACTACAAATAGAGGCACTACTTCACATAAGTTTACTTCACTGCTTTTCTAATTATAATGATTTAAATTTTTTTTAAATTTAATTTTCCCACTGTTATAATTTCAATTTATAAAAGAAGTTAAATTAATTGAAAATTAAAAATACCTAATCCCAAGCAAATTCAACATTCAATAGACTAATAAAAAACTGTTTCAAAGTGTCAGTTAACAGACTAGAAATTCACACCAACAATTCTTGGTCAGTGTCTTCACCTTCATCTCTCTAAGGTAAAATGAAGAAACAACTGCAGGACTTTCCATGAATTAGGAGAAATTCCATCCATCCTACCCAACATGGAGAGAAAGCCAGATGTGATGAGAGCTGCCCATTCTACTCTGAATAGTCTGATGAAGGTCAAGCACAAGCTGAAACTGGTGGCAACTGTGCAAAACACGCAACTTTATTCTGTGACTGTTTACGACTTCTAATTTAAAATCACTAAAGTGCAGCAGCGACACTCGTGAGCATTTGTTTTAATGGAAAAGCCTTCTTAAATCTTTCATTTCTCGCAGAGGCAGAGGGTGTGATGGTGGTTGCCAGACTTGCACTATTCTCAGTGCTGTGTCTTCTTAGCAAAGCTCCCCCGTTGGTGCTCCACTGGTTTAACACGAATGGCTGTGACAAAATATAACAAATACTGTAAGACAGCTCCAGTTTCTGTATTTGGTCATCTTCCCCATATCTGCTTAAATCTAAAAATCAACCCCCTCTTTTATCAGTGAAAGGTTAATTGCCACCTTTGTGTGTCATTTTACTGTATTATCAAACCTGATGATTTGATGGAAGGAAGGAAGGAAGGAAGGAAGGAAGGAAGGAATTCTTTTCAATATAGAAACAGTACCTTTCAGGCTGACATGGGCTTGAAGAAAAAAAGCTGCTTATAAATGAAACTGCTTCTAAATGAGAAGTTCTTTAAATTATTACTTAAATTATTTAAGTTCTCCAGCCAGAGTAGCTGGAGATTTACACTTATTAAACCAAACAGCTACGGGGTTTTGTCACTCACCTGGTGGCAAAAGGCCAGGTGTCCCTCCAAGCCATGGCCACTTTGCAGGTTGATGTCAAGAACATCCCAAAGTCCAAACCTTTTAACAGGTGCTAAAAGAAGAGGTTGAGGATTATCCTTTGCATCTGAGAGTCTTGTTTGGAAAAAGTTTTTGTGTTTCATTGTCAACTGTTTTAAAACAAACAGTAAAGTCTACTTCTGTTTGTACAGGCCATTCCTTTAACTGTGAAGGTCTAAAACCACCAGGCTTAAGAAATGTCAGAAAACAGGGAACTGAAAGCAGATACAGCAATGAGCACTGCAGCCAAAGCAGTGGCACCAACAGCTCCAAATGCCTTGGCCTCTCTCATTCAATGCCCTACTTTAAAAGATGTGTAGGCACTGAGCTACCAGTCCCGTTGGTATTAACAACAGAGCACGCTGACCTGCAGTGTTACTAAGCATAGCATGAGCACACTACAAAGTCAAACTCTCTGATATTAATGTTAACCTGCACACAAGTTAAAACAAACTGACAAATGAAGTGCAATGGGTATGAAAAGTTAAAGCCAGATTTTATTTCAGGACAAACAGCCTCATCTGAGGCTGGTTCTAAGCAAGGGTTTAATCCATGACCATAATGTAGGTCACTAGTTTTGATAGAGTTTGTGCCCAGTATTCATCCAAGGAATCAGACTCAGCACATCAATAGCTGTCAAGAGTGTACATGTAGTTTCTTTTTACACCAGCATTTAATAAAAGAAAATAATCCCATTAAGCAGATGTCACGATATTTTTTGCTGACTTCCCCATAATTTTCGATCATTAAAGCAGTATTTAATTTACAACAAAACACTATATTCTAATCCTATGTATCCAAGAATATTCATGTTTTAAACCTGAACCGCCCTCACCGTTTCTGCTGCCCTTCTGGTTTCCCCATGAGCTTTAGTAACTCAAAAGAATTGCAACCAACTTGGTAACTAAAAAAGAAAGCTTTGTGGAATGGGAAAAGTTCACAACAGGGGAGAAAAAAAAAGCATTCTAAAATAGCCAGGTGTTCACCTCAACCCATACCAACTTCAAACAGATGCAAGGACAGTAGCTGAATCTGATTTCAGACTAAGGACATGAAAGATGAGTTTTATGTTCTTATGCTTTTATAATGTTAGAACGAATTCATTTTTAGATAGAGAATAGTATACTCCCCTACTCTCCAATTCTTTCACATAAAATTTGCTCTGAAAATAGCATGGCTGAGTTCCACTCTTTCAACTATTATTTGATCACTGCCAAATATTTGCAAGTTCAGATTTTTCCATATCTTCCCCATCTACTTGATTGCAATTCATGTAGTATCTACTATGTTTTGTTCTACTTTTATGAATAAGTGTACTGTGGCAAGTGATCAAGGAAACAGAATGAATTACTTTGAAATATTAAACTGAAAGAGTGCTGGAGGAAGAGCCATCCTTTCACCCAAATCAAAGTTTAACCTTAGGGAAGGATGAGTAGCCTAAGACAGCAATACTGCTTGGCAGCAGAGGAGGTGAAGGTGTCTCAAGGTGTGGATGGCAGTGCCTGTCCATGGCTTTATATCCTCATGAGATTGTGTAGGAGTCCAGAAACAGAGAAGCATCCCTCTGACTGCTTTGGGGGATCTTGACCTCCAGGAAAACACTGACTTTGACCCTCACCCATGAAGGAGTCTTCCAAAATCTCTAGATAAACTAGAATTCACAAAAGAGTAAGATAGCTAATAAAAAGTAGCGTAACGTATCACTAGGGTGAGAAATTTAGGTTTTAGGGAGTTAACATGGAGTCAAAATGGAGTAAACAGGGCGTTGTCTCTAGTGCTGCTGCTTCTTCTTCATGTACTCCATGTTTTGCAGTATTGGCAGCACAAAAGCGATTGGCTATCATTTGCCACAGTTTTTAGTTACGTAAATGGACAAGAAGTGGCGATTGGTAAAGAAAGAAAAATAAGATACATTTCTACTGTTAATTGGACAAAAGTGATTATAAAAGACCTTGAAACTGTGCACTCTGTAGCCATCGGGGCCATTTTGATGGTGGGTTTTCCTAAGCACTAAGTCCTGTGCAGACGGTGCCAGGTTTTGTAAGATGAGATAATAAAAGCCTGGAGACCAAAGAGAGAAAGTGTCCGTCACATCTTTTTTCCTGACACAGAACTGAGATAGTGAGGTCTTCTTCAAGACTGTGTCTTCAGCTTCAGGTGAAGGATGAGTTTGTTCAATAAGTCTGAGTCTAAATAAACAGAAGTGGTGAGCAACTCTTCAAAAGAAATTAGGAACCTGTAGAAGCCTGTGAGAACCTCACTATCCTCTTATCACAAGGGCATCCAAAAATTTTCTGTAGAGTAGTTCTACAGACAAAATGACACAGATAATTTACATATGTGGTTGGGTGGGGACTTTTTTTGAGGTATTCTGCTGAATTCTAAACTTTTTAATAAAAATAAGTTTATACACCGTTATACTACTGAATCCTGTTAACCCAAGAGTTGCATTTAGTTTTGATGGATATCACTAACTTAATTGCATTTCTATGTACAGTGCTATTACAACTTAAATCCTCAATTAGCAGATGAACAAACACTTTGCAACTATAACCTGTGAGAGAGCAATTCCTCAATAGGGACATGTGTATATGTTCTTAGAACATGTCTAACTTAATGAAGAATATCTGCACATGCTGCAGGATGCACCTGCCCATTAATAGACACACCAGCATTTTATATACAAACTTTTGACCTCTAGTGCTTGTCATTTATTTACAGATTATTTCTTATGAATAGGCAAGCTTATATCAGATTTAAAAGATGCTTGAAGTTGCATTTCAGAGGGGAAAAAACCAAATACCTTCAATTATCTATCTTCTGATAGTTGCAAGGTCACTTCCTAGGTTTAACTCCAACCAATCCAAGTATTTTCCTGCTTGTAACACAAATAAGTCTCATATCCAGAGGCACACTGCACATCTCACAGCTCCCATGCTAGGCAGTCACCTACCAGATCAGCTGTCTCCTGTGAAACCCTGGTACACTCAGCAAATCTGCTCCCCAGAGCTTTAACTAGGAGAGCCAGAGCATCCTGCACAGGCACGTTATGATGTACTACAGAGGAGAGAGAGATGGCTTTATCAAACTGGTGTTTTCATCGACTTTGCACTTCTCCTGACAGACAGAAAATCACGCTGCCTGTGCAATATAACAGAGTGAGATGTTTAAAGCCTTCTGCTCAGTATTGACACAGTCCTCCTACAGCTGCAGAGGTTGGTTTTGATTTAGAACCAGTATATGAACTTAATTTGAAACTTAAATGAAAAGCAGTAAGTTCTCCTTCCTCCTGTCAAATCATTATTGGTCAGTTTTAACTTTAGACCATGAACAAGATAAACATTCCCATTTCCACACAAAGACTTTCACCTACACCCAAAGTAATAGGATTTGTACAGATTTTTTCTTAATTTCAGAATATTTTTAACTGAAATCAGGGCAGTTACTTTTGCTCCAGGAGAAAATGCATTTTTGTTACTGTGTTCCTGATACATTAAAATATGTGAAATTTGTAAATTTAAAATGGAAAGTTCAGAAACAAATAAATATTAAAAAGCATTTTTATTTATTTACATAGAATCAACACAAGAAACTGAAAGCATGATTAGGCAATTGCTATATAACTTCCTATAATTTCATTATTATATGTGAGTTTGTTAAGTGCATTTTATGCCATGTAAGCAGCAATCCAGGACAGACATTTAATCACTACATGTATTATGCATTATCAGAAATTAATTCAGTGAACTATTTCAAAGCTGTCTCATTTTAATTAGGTCAAATTCTGTTACCCAGAAGTGCAATGAATCTGTGTTTAAAATTTAAACGGGTTGAAAGAAATTGAAACTGCAGTTCTGAATGGAGAATATTTTAAGCAACATCTCTCAAACAACCTAAACTTTCTCTAGATAGAATAATGAAGTCTGATAACAGGGCAAGAGGAAAATGCTACGGTGAGCTGTTCAAGAATACAAAACAGTCATTTAACTTCTTGGAGTGCAGGTGTGAGATCTGACTTATAGGAGGTATGTTATTTTCACCTCTTGTTCAGGTCATTGCAAGTGATTGCCTATAATTCTAGCATAATCCCCTGGTGAAAAGAGAAGTTGGTTATATAAAACTAAAAGTCTGTGTCACTGTTTCTCATTGCTGTGCTGTTGCCAACTCATATGTGCCAGAAGCCACAAGTACCAAATCCAATGCTGAGCTGTGAGAAACCCATAGAACAATGTGTTCTTTGATCAGAAACACCTTCTGCACAAATGGGAACTATCTGTGATCTCTATTTTAAGCAGAAAATTTTGAAAGTATTTGTAGGAAGCTGTAATATACATCAGAGGAAGATTTTTAGTTAATGATTCCTGCTTGATTGCATTTTAGTGCTAGAGTGAAAAAGTATTAAAATTTATATTCATAATCTGATTTTATCTCATCATCCTAGCATACTGAGAAAGATTCAACTGAGAAGAATATTGTCTATTATGAACTACTACACTGACGTTGCTGTAATGTTTGGTTTTTGCAAAAATGCTGAAGATAGCACAAAAGTTAAGACAGTAACACATATGTTCTGAGACTGATGCTGAATATTAACCCTTTAGAATTTTATTGATAAGTTGATTATAGTCATTTAACTTGGAAGATTACATTTCTTAGCAATGTGGAGAGATGAAAGTCACAAATTCCATTTTCTTCTCCAACAAAAATGTTTGCTAACATTGATCCTGAAATTATGAATGGAACAGTAGATAGTCAAGGAAGAACTATTTTTTTTTTTAATTGGAATGCATCTACTTTTTAAAGCAGTTCTAAAAGTGCTTCATCTACATAATAAAGCCACATATTTGGTTTAAATCAACTGAAAACAAATTAATTTCTCAGATTCTCTATTTAATAGTTTTAAAAAAATTATAAGTCAATTTACAACCTGCTCCAATTATCCCACATGATCTTTGCATTTCAGACACATTAACCAACCCAGCTGAAGCAGCTGGAGTTCTGTCTGGATTCCTGTACCTAAACATTTCAATAGATCACTAAACCCTGATAGTAGCAGAGAATTTCTAACACTCATTTGAAGAGATTATGTACCACTACACACGTGCAACACTCCATGAACCAAAAGAGGAAATCCCTGGTGTAGTTCCAGTCATATGACTATGAGAAGGAGATATGTCAAATTTGGAGGAGGAAGGGAATTAAATATTGCAAAAAATATTGCCTAGATGCATAAGAAACGTTAAACCTAACTAGAAGTTATAAGGTGATCCAGAAACATGAAACAGGCATGATCTTCAAACATTATCTACATATTTGCAGGGTCACATTTCTAACTGGGTTACATCTACCTTTGTAATTGGTAACAGAATTAATAATTCTCTAACAGAATGAGCCAAAAAAACCCCAGAAACCCTTTAACAGAAACCTGCTTTTCCTCCTTGCTGGTGGCAGCAATGACAGTCAGAAGGTGTCTCATTCTTTCTGCATCTGTTGGTAAAACTGCATGTATGGCTTCTCTCTACAGTCACCCCTGGTGTAGTCATCTGCAACCAACTGGAAAATCAATTAAGGAACAGCACAAACTGCAAAATTGTATTAGAACATCACCAAGTTTCACTACTTTACTGCTTAATAATACTGCTAAATGATAAAATCAATAATACTGCTAAAAATGATAAAAACAGTTCCTTAAAGAGGTCATTCCCCCCAACCCCACTTTTCATGTTCCCTGAGGATATTTGCTAGACATGTAAAAAATGCCTAAGAAACATGGCTGGTTAAACTGGGCTGCAAACTCCTCAGAATTATTCTACTGAGAGCAGCCCATTCATCTATTCCAATTCACAGAGAATACTTTTGTAACATTCTCTCCCAAACTTTCTTCCATTGTGGTGCTGGGACTCAAATCTCACTCCAAGGGAAGGCTTTTCCAAGGAAAAGGCACCAGACTGTACAACCAAACAACCGAGACTAACCAGGAACATTTTTCACCTGTGTTACAAAATATATTTCCTAAATACTTTTAAAGCCATTTTAAATTACTCACAACTGGCATACACCAGTGTAGGAGTCATCAAAAATGAGCTTGCTTGCCCATCTCCAGCAGAAGCCACCTTCCAGTTTTTTGGGGATCTGAAAAATATAAAAACAGCATACCACAAAAAAGGCCACAAAAAGTACAAGACTATTTATACAGTCCTATTCAGGCAATATTTGCATAATGAATCTACAGCACTCTTGGTTAAGCTACTATTATTATTAGATACTACTAAATACCATTATTTGCTTAAGTTTCTCTCACCTTGATTTAAAAGTACAGTGCATTTTGTAAAGAATTCTACTAGAAAAGGTAAGAATATGAGTTCAGAAAAGACTTCAAAAAGCTAGACTAATCCAAAGTGCTAAACAGATACACCAAGCAAGTTTAATAGATTTTCACACTACATTTGTTTTGGAAAGAGTGCCATATCAACTAGAAGCCATGTACTATTTTTCCTTCACCACTCTTCATTAACAAACTCTAGGGAGATGTGAAAAGGTCAGATTTCCTTCTTTGGGTTTACCTAAATTACTGAATGCCTTATAATACACTTAGAGCAGCTCAGTCAGCTTCTCCTGACATAGCTTAAAAAAACCTAAAGAAGTACACTGACATCATAACAGTCACAGCAAAAATTTGCAGCCACGGTGGGACTTTTGAAGCCAAAGTTTCTGCTTACATAAGATGCTTCTAAAGCTTTTGCTACATCCACTTTTCCCCTAAGTAAAGAGGTACTGAAAAGTGAAGAGCAGCAAGTGCCTTCATTAAGCATCAGCAGCTAGAACGACTTTTGCATGAAGGGAGTAGAAATTTAGCAGAAAAAAAACCCCCTTTGAATTCCAGCTGGTCCTCAGAGATCAGAGGGGCCGGGTGTGACCAGAATGGTTAGAATCCATTCAGCACTATAGGTCTGGTCGAATTCAATAAGAACTTCCATGATTACAGGTTCCTAAACCGTACAGTTTATTGAAGCAACAGGAAAGAGGGTTCAGGATTGTCAGTTATTTACAATGGATCTTGTTTTTTAAAGGTACTGATAACCTGAGTACAAATAATTAAACATAAAGAATCCATTTAAATTCTGTATTTATCTAGAAACAGTGTTTTTCCTCAGAAGACGATTAACCAAAACCTCAAGAGAAATTATCTCCCAATTCTCTGGTATAGCTGCAATACTACAGAGAGAAAAGCAAGAGAAGTTTACTTAACAGAGGGATTGCTATGTTATTTCAGGATATGCCCTTCTGGAAGCAGGTATAGCCATGTCAGAAAAAAGCTATACCAAGATTTGTGTGCTTGTGGTTATTTTGTTTGTTTTTGATAAGAAGAACTTATTAGGCTGGAAGGAATAGTTGTTCTGCAAAAGCAGCATCAACTTTAACCCTACAGTGACAAGCAGCCTGAATGCAAACTCCACTGACAGCAGCTGCTGTAAATAGGATCCCAGGCTGAACAAACAAACGCCCAAAACAATGGTTGGAAACAACAAGAAATACGGCAAGAAATACAGCATATCCTGGAAGGCCAGCAGTGAACAGGGCTCGTCATTTCAAAAGCAAAGAAACCTCCTACTCCAGTGTCTGGCACAAAGCAGGCTGTGAGCAGAGCACTTCAAACAAGGGATGAGATGCCAGCTCTCGGGAAGCTGCTCAGGAATGCAGCACCACAGCCTGATGTGCTCTGCGCCCATCCCAGCTGGTGAGAACACCTCAGGGTTGCCCCACTCAGAGGGGGCAGCTGCCAGCCAGGGAGGGACACGGGGAAGGACCAGGCACTCGGCAGCAGTGGCCCCATCACCGCCCAAGGTCTGCCTGCCCACAGCGCAGATTCCAAAAGAAATGAAACAAATCCAGCTTCCAGTCTTGCCTCCTCTACATTGTTAGTAACAAACAGTTTGGTTTTTCTATGAGCCTGTATTGTTATGGTGTGATGTCTTTGGCATAAATCTAAAATTTCAAATGAAAATGTCCTCGTTCTAAACACTTAACTTTCAACCTGAAAGTTGGTAAAAACACTGTCCCTCTATTATCATACCAGGAGTGTCATCTGAAGGACTAAAGCAGCCTTGAAAAGGCAAAATCAGGTGAATATATCTATCTGTTCCCTGACAGCATTTAGTAAACCAAATATAACATGTAGGAGAACACAGAGATTAAGAGGCTGAGAAGACTTTACTGGTGAATTAAATGGGAAGGACTAGAAAATGGAAAAGCTGAACACATATGATCCAAGACTGAGCAATAATCCATATCCTGTTTTTTTTTAAATGGCAAAAAGTAAACAAGACATTGATGAGGGAGTTTCTTGTGCTAAGTGTAAGTAAATTTGGCAGAAAATAAGCCCCCTTGCATTCCAGCTGGACCTCAGTTATCAGAGAGGCTGGGGTGGCTAATTTCTGAGTAAAAGCCAATTCAGCACAGTAAGTAAGTCAAAGCAGAGCCAGCTCAGCACTACAAGTTAGCCACCTTCCATAAGAGCTATCATGGCCTGATTCACAAATAGCAATTACTGAAGCAGCAGAAATGCAGATTCTTATTGGACTGCTGGCAGTGATTCAATTTATTGCCCAGAAACTGATGTGCCTCTCGTGTGACAGATGTGTAAAGAAGAACAATTCTGTTCAATTTGACAGAACATGTTTCATACTACCCTTCTAAGAAGCGAAAATGAATTTTCTATGACATCAAGTGACATACACAAAATCCATATTTCTACACAATACTTACATTGGGTAGAGATGATCCTCTGGAATTTGTTCGGATGTCTAACAAAAGGCATTCTCTTTTCTACAGGATATGCATCTATTTGATGAAGCTCACCTTCCAGGATAAACTTTAGCATATTTTCTATAGGCCTGCCACCAAAAAAAATCCACAAACACCACAACAACACCACCACAAACAAAGAAACAAAAAACCAACAAATCCCCCTAAACCAAACCAAACACCCCCCTCAAAAACAAACAAAAACCCAAACCAACAAACCCCACACCAATCAATCAATCAATCAATCAATCAAACAAACAAACAAACAAAAAGTTACGGAGTTTTATGAACAGATTTTTTTGTTGTTGTCTAAACCAAGAAGCCTCAAGTATGGATCCTCTTACAGAAAAACCCCAGCAGTACTGTAGATAAGTAAAAGACTTTTCAGGGAAAATGAGATAGAATGAAGAAAAAAAGGACAGTCTCTTGATAAGATTTAAGCTTTAAGCTTCTAAAATCTAAAAGAAAAAGGAATATAAAGCATGTAAACACTATCCTTCTATCAGTAAATGCAAGTTAGGATTATACTCTTCAAACTTACTACAGTAAACAGATTTATAAAAATACAGGATTAGTAAACTCAAAAAGACTGAATATGTAACAGTCTTAAACATAACCACAGTATCTCTGAAGTAACATGTTGCCTCAAGAGGGAGGGATTGTTCAGAGGAAAATGAGAAGGAGAGAGAATATGTAGACAAAAAAAAAAAAAAAAAGCAGAAGGCTAGAAAAGCAATCAAACTAAGAAACAAGTGACCCATAGTAATTATCTCTGATAGCAGATGCTGCCAGCAGATGCTCTCAAAAAAAATCCCAAGTACAGCTGTGAGAACCAGAAATAGATACCAAAGATGCTAAACTCAGAAAGATGCATCCCTTGCACCTGAGAAGAGATACTCGAGACAGCACTCTAAACTGACAAAGCACGGTTCTTCCAACCACCTCTGCCTTGTGAAGCAATCCAAGGGTACACCAAGCCCTTTTGCTAGGCTGTTAATTTTCAGGCTTCACAGGTGTTGGCAGAAAAAGATATCAAGGGTTATTAACAGATGCACTAACCCTAAGAAACAGCTTATTTAAGTCACAGCTGTAGTGTGATGACAGTTACATTGCCTTGCCTCATTTATCTTGGCTAGTCAATAGAGTTGTACAGCAGACAGTAAAAGCTATCTGGGGGGGAAAAAAACCTAAAACATTTTTAACAGCCCAAAAAGTTTTATATTAGAAACAGTAAAGAAGTTATAATTTACTTAAGTATCTCAAGGGTTATAGCTCTAGGAATTTTTTTCCTAATATAGGTTCAGCCTCTAAGTGTCACTAATCATTGAAGTTTGAATAAAAACCAGTTTTATGATATCTGCATCTGTTCAGACATAAACCTAATAGCTGGAGCAACATAAAAGACTGGAGGAGAGCTGCACATCAGCAAGCTCGCATGAGTATAAATAACTTAGTGCAAATTATAACTTTCTGATCCTTTCAGGATGCTGGAAATCTCCAAGGGCTTATGCAAAGAACTCCCTCTTTCAGAGCAGCATCCAGTTTCCTGGGGTTTGATTAATGGAAGGTTCTACAAACTGCAGGAGTACAGTTGTAGAAAGGAAGAAAACATCTACTTCCCATACTCCAGTCTTTGATTCAGTGGAACTCCAGTGCTAAAATCTGCTATAGTCTTTATCAACAGCCAGAAAAAAAAAATCACTTAGGTGTTCTGCCTTTCCTCATGGCAGACATAATTCCAACCACTACCATATGGTGTTTATTCTGGTTTTTATGCTGGCAAAACTGGTGTAAACTAACTAGGCAAAACTACAATAAGCTGGACTTAGACACTTAAGAAAATAATAGGCCATCATTTACATTCAGCGAACCATCACCAAAGCAAAAGTAATTAATGAGTTCCTAGAATACACAATTTTTTTGTAATTATGCTTAGACCAATGAGAGCGAAATTAGTTACTATTAATCGTATTTTCATGGTTTTCTGGGTTCCTTTTAAGAAACAGAAGGAGAGAAATCACACCACATCCCAACCCCGAGAGCACTGCAGTGCCTCTGCTTTTAAGCAACACGAAATTGTTGCTGGACTACAAAACACAACCCAGGCTCCAGTACCAGTTAGCTGAAAACAGACAGAGCAGAGAGCCCGGGTCCCTGGAGTGCTCACTGATCGAGTCGCTCAGTAACTCAGAAAGCTTTCATTTCGCAAACAGACCAGTTCAGGCACCTCTGTAGCCCAGCTGGGCTAGCAGCAGGCAGGGCTGTGGGGTCGCGATGGCTGATCCCGGTATGCCCCATGGGACACTTACAACCAGCAAAGAAACCCAACCTTCCAGCACGACCTTTGGATGCCCATTATTCTGGCTGGTGCCCTGCAGGGTGGGATTGCTGCCGCCGGAGCACAGCCGGGCCTGCTCTGGCAGCACAGCAGGGACACCGCCACTGCCGCTGTCCCTTTGCGAATGCCACCGCCGGTGCCACCCTGCTCCTGCAGCTATGAGCCCAAGGGATGGGGGTGAGGGTGGTGTGGGGGGGTACCTGGCACCCTTTCTAACAGAGATACAGGCCCCACACCCAGAGACAGACGGGCTGCGCGCCCCAGCGCCACCCTCCTGCACACAAACCCCGATGGGGGTTTGAAATTTGAATCCCTGATGGATTGGAGCTGCCTGTGTAGGATGCTCAGCCTACTGCTGGCGCTTGTAGCTTGCAAGAGCTTTGCCTGGCCCTGCTGAGGAGATCCCAGGTCAGTCTTGCTGGCCCTGTTTTCAGAAGCAGCCTTTAAACCTGGGCCCTGCAGTGGCTCTCGCAAGCGCCTGGGCGAGCAGCCTGGCCGTGCCCAGCGCTGGTGGG